>BJBW01002455.1:83609-98523 GCA_004320125.1 Scolopax mira
GGGGGAGAAAAAAATGCTGAGAATTAAAACTACCTTGTTTATCTCACCCGTGGCATCCTGGTCCTGCATACGGCAAAGCCACGCTGCCTCCAAGGGGGCTGCAGCAGGGTTGGGGGGCAGTCCTGGGGAGCCCCAGTATCTCCCGGGACATGGACTGGATGAGCTGGACTTTGTGAGCTCACTTTGATTGTGGCGCGTCTGTTTTTGCTTTGCTTTGCTGTAATTAAATTTCTGGCCTTTCTGGTTGCCGAGGTGAGCTTCAAAACGCTCCGGCGGAGTGATGGTTTTATTGAATCTCTAGCAAATTATTGAAGCGTGGTAGGGAAATTTTCACACTTTCAATCTCAAGGTTTTTTTGGGAGAACGTTTTTTGCAAGTGTTTATTATAGTATTAGCACAAGAAGTGGGACTACCTGGAAAATTTATAGTAAGCAGCTCATCAGCTGTGGCGTGTTGGTGTTGCTCTGTTGAAGTGCCTTCTCCAGTGTCGCTCAAGTAAGGATGATTTCTCCCAGTTTAGGACCTGGATGATTGGTTTTCTTCAAACCTCTCAGTGCTATTAAAGTGTTTGGAAAGCATCCGGGATGCACTGGGCAGAAACTCAGCTTTTCTACCTAAAATAATAAATCTACTCTGTGCACCCTTATCATCAGGCATCATCATCACCCTGCTAAGAAACCAGGTTGAAGACTCTTGAGAGTGCCAGAGTTTCAGATTGTGAAGTCCCTCAGAAGCTGCCACCACCTCATCGTATCCAGCACTGGGGCTGGAGATGAACTTTTCCAGTGCATCCAAGTTTGGTCAATGTGTGGATGGAGTTGCTGAGGAGACAGCCCATAGTTGGGTGCTGCAGGAGGTGGGTGCTCCATTGGCTGCAGATGTGGTGAACAGTATAGTGGGTGCAGGAGAGGGCTGTAGAGTGAGTGGTCTCTTGTTGGGGGGAGAGGGGGTGTTAGTGGAGGAAAAAAAAGATGTGAAGGAGAAGAAAAAAGGAGTGGAGGGAGACAGGAGTGAATTAGATGAGAGCACAAGTGATAGTCAGACAGAGGGGGAGGAAATAACCTACCTGCCACATGGATGGGACTTCAGCTGTTGTAGGTCTGGGATTGGAAACTCCTCAGAAGGGTTTCCCCCCGAGGGCAGGCATCCAGCTTCTCCTGGGAACTGTCCTACAGGGATGGGTGATGCTTTGCTTTAGCTTTCAGGACTGGGTGGGGCTGTAATGGGGACTGAAAGGGGAAAGCAGCCACAGTTTCCCCATGAGCACCCCCAGGGCAAAAGATGAGGGTCCCTCTGGGTGAAGCCACCTCTGGGTGAAGCCATGTCTGATGGGGCAGGGAAGAAGGGCAAAAGGCAGACGGCGGGCAGGTTTAACCCCTGGCTGGTCATAGCAGGAAAAGGGAGTGAAGTCTGTGGTGGGACACATGTCTCTGGGGAGCTCTCAGCAGCAAGGACACCAGCCCTGCCTCAAGCCTTGCAGCACTGCAGAAGTTTTGTGGCCAGAGCTGGTCAGAATTGCTCGGGTGAACAGCTTTGGGGCTGAAAAATGCAGAATCTGGGTGTAACTTGCTCTGTGGAGGTTTGCAAGTGCATCAGGTCTGAAGTTCCCTGTTGAGTGGGGTCTCACCAGTGGAAGTCGGAGGCAGCTCAAGGGGCTGGACAGGAGGTGTCCTGGCTGGGCTGTGCCATGGGGGGGGGTCAGGTCCCCACTCTGTAGCAGTCCCCCCTTTGGGATGAAGCTGCAGGTGACACAGCATCGTGCCTTTTGTTGCTAGTGGGCCCCAACATAGAAACTCACGAACCTCAAATCTCCCCCCCGATCCCTCTCCAAACACGGCTCGGGGAGCAGATGGCAGAGCAGCACTGGCTTAGTCCCCAGCTCCTGTCCTTTTTCTTTGTTTTTCTCAGCGATGGTTAACTTTGTAAGACACCTAAGTTTTTAACCATTAGCAGGCAATAAAAAGGGGCAGCTGAGTAGGATAACACCCCCTAATTCCCTTCCAGGATGAGCTGGAGAGAAGAGCCACTGCAAAGCTCAGGAGCTTATTCGGAGATGAGTGCTTTAGAGGCTTTGAGAATTGCACGGTGTTGGTATTTCAAGAATAAATAACCCCCAGCGATATTCGTCACTGAATCTGCTTCATTAATGAGGGCCTGGAACAAAGGGGGAGGATGGAGAAAAGTATTTTTGAGGGGAATCGAGGCGAGTGGGGGCAACGGGAGGTGGCACGGGGCTGGGTGAGGATGGGTGCCCTGGTCTGGAGCGCAGGAGCTGTGCGGAGAGCCCTGCTGTTGTGCATCACACTGACCATTTGTGGCCATGGAATTTGCTAGAAAAGGGGCTTTTACTGAGGCTCTGCATCATCAGTGGGTCCTGGTAGAGAGGGGAGTGTGCTTCATTTATAAATGTATTGTTTGGGTGTCTCCGTGTGTCTCTGGGAGGGCTGGAATTAGAGTGTGTGTTCATAGACATTGCATGTGCTTGTGGGGAGAATCTGGCACCGGAATTTAGGTCGTTTGCTCCAAAATGCCCTTTTTTGGACAGGATCTAACGTCTGCCTCAGGGATGGGGTGGGGGGAGGGGGGAATTGCCCCATCCTCCCAGCACTTGGGGCACCAAGTGCTGCTTGGTCCCTGGTCCCCTGGCTCCCCGCTGTGCTCCGGGCACGGCATGAACCTCAGAGCCTGTCTTCTCCATCCTGCCTTGTCAGAACGGATCCGGGAGTCGCTCAGTGAAATTCAATACGGATAGATGGAGAACAAGAGGAAAGAGCTGTTCTTTTGCAGGCAGCTCGTTACTGCAGGGAAAGTGATTCATCCATCAGAGCCCGACGGCTCCCAGGCGGCGGGGGGAGGACAGCTGCCCCCGGCGGGCACCGGGCAGTGGTGGCCAGATGCTGCCATCGCTCCTCAAGTGTCCCTTGCCTCGGCACTGCCCGCTCTCCGTGTGGGCTGTGGGATTTGGGGCTGGGGGCAGAGAAGGACAGGGCAGGGTCACCACCGGAGCTGCGTGGGTAGAAAATCATCGGCTCCCAGCCATGTGCCACCCGTCCCATTGTGCCTGCGGGAGGCAGGTAATTAATTTATTGCTCTTCACCCCTGAAAATTAAAAGGCTGGCAGTGCCAAAGTGCACTGAGAGCAGCTCTGCCGGCCCCACCGGAGGCAGAGGAGAGAGGGTTGCTCCCAGCCAGCTCCGAGCATCGCGTCAGCCCTCTCATCCCTGACATCCCCCGTGTCAGGGCACCACGCTCAAGTGATGCTCCTCTAATCCAAGGCCGGCCGAGCAGCCTCCTTCCCTCTGCAGGCAGTGCTGTCACCCCACTCCTCTTGCAGGTGACATTTGAACACTTCCCTCCGGCTCTGCTTCCCCACCTTCCAGCGAGGTTAATATTTTAATATGCTTAATGGCTCATTCCGGCTCAGCAGCCCCTGCCCCTGTTTCGTCGGGGGTCATCCATTATGCCAGGCACGATTTTGGAGGGCGAGGTTCCCATTCCCATCCTCCACCCACAGAAGGTCGGTTTGTGCTTCCAGATTTTAATTAAAAGCATGACGAGCTGCCCCTGCCAGCCCCAGCCCGGGAGGATGGTGCTCATCTCCCAGCTCTCTGGAGTTACCCCGGATGAGGATCTGACCTCAGGATCTCCTTTCTACCACCCTCACTTTCTCACTTCAGGGATGTGGGAGCTACAGGAGGGTCTGGTGGTTTGGTGGCCAAAGGGAAGGAGGGAGGAGGGGGACACGGTTCTACTTGCAGTCCATCTATGATGAGAAACCTCTCAGGAGGACCAGATGGGGCTGAGCTGTCTGGGTGGGCGGTGGAGGAGTTGTCATGCTTTGTTGGTTTTTTATTTAATAATTCTCTTACATTAATAAACAGCATTTTTGGTTAGTAAATATATGCCCTTTCTCTGCCCTCCCCCCATCTCTCCAGCGGAAATATGTGCTCTGATCTAATATATTCTGTCTTTCTCACTCCCTCACTTCGGAGGAGCTGCAAATTCTGGTGGGAACAGAGTGCTAATATAGAAGGGCCTCTAAAGATATTTGAAACATAACCAAGAAAGGACAGAGGGAGATTCAGCTCCAAATATGCTGGAAAATCTAGGAAATGGGCCAAGAGGGGGGAAATATTGGAAGTGTAATAGCCAAGAGGGAAAAGTTAATTGGTAAGCATTAATTGGGGTGAAAACAAGCAGAAAGATGTGAATTTACTACTTGGGGCAGCAATGCAGCCAGAGGCACTGTGTGGGCTTGGAGCTACCCCGGTGCTGGGATAACTGGTCCACCCCAAACCATGGTAGTGGAGAAGCTGCTCCACCTCCGTCTGAGAGGGCACGCCCCATTTTACCAGTTCTTGCTTTTTTTATCGTGTTTTCCTTGTTGAAAGTCCCATCTTCTGGAATCCTTTGATTGCCTGGAAATCTGGGATCGGCAAAATCATGACTTGAGTATTGTGTAGGGCTTTATTTCTTTGGATTTGGTCTCTGGGTAGTTTCTACCCCTCATGTTTGCAGGGAAAAGCTCGATTATGCCCCAAAGGCTCAGAAAGCAGAAGGCAAATTTAGGGGGAGGAAAAAAAAAACCACCCAGTGACTGATTTATTTTTAAAATCTCATCATTTTTATGCCAATCTCTTTTTTTTCTTAATGCCTGACTCATGATATTTTGGAGCGTTGGGTGTTGGCAGGGCTGTGTGGTGACGGGGGGGTGGGGGGGTGTGTGTGCAGGGGTCCTCCACCAGCAGATAACACAGTGCTCCTTCAAGACAGCAGTGATGTGGTCTGCAAGGGCTGCTGAGTGTTCCTCTGGCACCCTTTCATTGCCAAGCACAGGGTTTTCAAATTAAAATCCCCCCAGAAAATGGAAACGAGGACTGGTATTGAGTCATCGAGTCATCGTGTGGCTTTTTAGGTGTGGATGGGAGAGCAGGGGAGATGCTAAAGGGGAATAAACCACCCTCCCCAGGACCCCTTGCCTTAGGGGGGTATTTTAAGGTCAGAAGGGACAGTGTTTATTTGTGTATAAAGATCTAATGCTAAGCCATGGAGATCAAATTCATCTCCATCACTGACTTGTTCTGTGACCTCAGGTAAATCGCTTTGTTTCTCTCCTGTCAGTAAGAGGGTGACCAGATCTCTTCCCCAGGATGGGTTGCAGGTATCAGTTAATACATAATGCGTGCTTTGAAGATGAAAAATACCTCGGAGATGCCTAAAGCTCTTGACAAGCATCTGTGTTCCCCTCGCAGGAGTGCAGCAGAAAGCAAAGTGCCTGAGTACTTTGTCACAGACAGAATCTGCTGTGTGCGCAGCTCAGTGAGGCAGAGCCGGGAGCTTCCCCAGCCTTTACACTGTGGAATTTGGGGGCATTTATGCTTCTTGCTTCCTTAAGAGAGGAGTGTCACAGCCTTGTCGTGCCTGGGGCTCTGCGAGCTGTGCCCACATCCCCTGCATCCCCTTGTTCCTCCATAGACCAGGATGGGCCACTGCATCCACATCCCAGCAAGCATGAAGCCAGGTTTCCTATGGCATTCCAGCTTCTGCAGGGTCCCCAGGTGATGGACGAGGTGTGGCTTGGGGAGGCTTGGTCCAGTGGTGAAATGTTCCCTGTGGATTTGCTGTTGTCTAGTATACAGTTGGATTCACACAGCTCTGGGCTACTAAAAAAGTGTCTCAAGGTTGCCAGCTTGCGTGAAAATGGTAGATAGTGTCTTTGAAACCACGTAACCAGTTCTTTTTCATCAAGGATCTATCTCAGAGTTATGCAGCAACTTTATTTTATGTAGCATAATCACAAAGCCTTAATGTTCTTGGGAAACCTCCTTTGACTTACTTTTGCTGATCAAAATGCCGCGATTTTGCCAGAGCAGCTTTCGTTGGGGATTGCCCTCCCCACGGGCGTGCTGCCGGCTCCCTGCCAGCCCTAACGGTGCCTTTTCTCTCCAAGGGAAGAAGCGATGCTGTCCACCTACTTTGAAACCATCAACGATTTGCTCTCCTCCTTTGGGCCTGTCCGAGACTGCTCCCGCAACAACGGTGGCTGCACCCGCAACTTCAAGTGCGTTTCGGATCGCAAGGTGGACTCGACGGGCTGCGTGGTAAGTACCGTGGCCACTGGCCCCGGGGGCTGGCATCTGTCCTGGGGGACAAGCCAGAGAGGGGACATTACCTACTGCCTCTCCAGGGATGTGGCCAAGGGGATGTGTGTGCTGGTGGTGGCCTCTCTGCACCCCCCGGGGCCTTCACGGCAAATCACAGATGCCTTAAGGACCTCAGAGAAGGAGCCTGGGGGCTCAGATGAGCAAAAGAAAAAACTGCTCGAGGCTGATGGTCATTTTCCTGCTTGTCAAGAAAGCACGGGCTGAAAGCAATCACGCTTTTTCTCATGTCTTTTGCTTCCCACCGTGGGAGAAAGGTGAAGCATGTCCCCATCCTCTCTCCCTCTGGGCCCCTCTGACACCCTCAGCCTTTCGGTTTGTTTCTGAACTTGCTCACGTCTTGGCAGGTGATGTACCAAGTCTCAGGTTTTGCAGTCCAGAAGAATTCTTAGGTCCTAGACCATTAGTTTTGGGTGGAGGCTCCCAACGGTCCCCAGCTATTGATGCACAGAGGGGCTTCACCATTCTTGCAGAGCTCAGCCCCTCTCCCACCTCGGACCCGTGACAGCAAAGTCACCGTTTCCCTGTGTGTGAGTCCATTACGACACGTGGAGACACGGGGGAAAAGCCCTGGGAAACTGGGGGAAACCTGGAGCACCCCTTCTCGGCCATCTGTTGCAGGAGCCACTGCCTGCCAGGCAACAGGTGGTGACCCCTGAGGGGCTCCAAGGCTGGTGACCCACTCCTGCAAAGACACACCTGCTGCCCCAAACCCCCCCTGAGACCCCTCTGCCCCTTCCCCTCCCTCTCACCGCAGGCAGAGCCCTCATCACCCCATCCCTCCCATCTCAGCAGAGGCGGGAGATAAGTGTCTCTTTATTTATTGAAGATGTTTATACACAGCAGCTGGGAAAGGTCAGGCTGGAGCCCTGCTGTCCCAGGGGTGGCGTTTTCATTATCCCCTTCTCCGATTGCTTGTTAAGGCCATTTAGCATGACAGCCTGATGTGTCACCAGCAGTGCCCATCACTATCTCTCCTTGCCGCTCCTCTCCCTTTCCTCCTTTCTTTTTCCCATTGTCTTTTTCTTTTGTTCCCTTTTCCAAGGAGCAGCTGCTTTTCTAGTCTTTTAGGGTTTTTTCCCCTCTTTTTATTTTTTTTGGGGGGGTATTCTTATGCTCTGAACGCCAACAATGCCTCCCAGACACTGTCAGAAGCAATCGGGGCTCTGATCGTCCCATGCTGCTGGGAAGAGATGCCTCTTTTTAAGAGTCAGGATGTATTAAGATAGAAACTGTCAATAAATTACAGGCCTGGAGCTCACCACGCTGGCGTGTGGAGAGGCACAAATTGAAAACTCTGTCACTCGGGGAAAATAACCCCCCTGCTTTTGTAAGGCCTAAGTGAGGCTTTACATAAAGAAAACAAACTGTGTGCAGCAGGGGGAAAGGAAAAGCAGCGGGAGCCATTCTCCTGGAGCTCATCCCCTCCCTGGGAGCTGTGGGCAGGAGAGGACACATGGGGACCACCTGCATCACACTGGATTGCTAGGACTGTGCATGTCATGGATTCTCCCCCCCAAGTTCCCCAGTCTGAGCTGCAGCCTGAGGACAGCAGAGCTGAGCTCCACGGGGGAGGTTTGGAGGGTGCTGCATCCCTCCTCTGGTCTACATCTCTCCCTGCTTCCCCTGGACAGACACCAGGGGCACAGTTCTCCATATGCCCCAGCAATGTGCACTCCAGCCCAGAAAGCTCCCCACATCCTGGGCTTCATTCCCAGCAGCGTGGCCAGCAGGGGGAGGGTGGATTCTGCCCCTCTGCTCTGCTCTGGGGAGACCCACCTGCAGTGCTGCCTCCAGCTCTGGGATCACCAGCATCAGAAGGACATGGACCTGTTGGAGCAGGTCCAGAGGAGGCCATGAAGATGCTGGAAGGGCTGGAGCCCCTCTGCTTTGAGGACAGGCTGAGAGAGTTGGGGGGGTTCAGACTGGAGAAGAGGCTCTTGGGAGACCTTAGAGCCCCTTCCAGTCCCTAAAGGGGCTCCAGGATTGATGAGGAGGGATTCTTGATCAGGGAGTGGAGACATAGGTCAAGGGGGAACTATTTTAAACTGAAAGAAGGGAGATTAGATTAGATATTGGGTAGAAATTATTTGCCGTGAGGGTGGTGAGAGCCTGGCCCAGGTTGCCCAGAGAAGCTGTGGCTGCCCCATCCCTGGAGGTGTTCAAGGCCAGGTTGGATGGGGCTTTCAGCAATCTGGTGTGGTGGGAGGTGTCCCTGCCCAGGGCAGGGGGTGGGACTGGATGATCTTTATGTCCCTTCCAACTCTAACCATTCTGTGTTCCCTCCTGGCTTTCCCAACCAGATGCAAAGTTTCACCCTCATCACTTGCTTGTAGATCCCCAGCAATGGCAGAAGTGGGAGCAGAGGTCTGGAGGACACTGTCCCATGTTTCTGACCATGGTCCATGGCCATTGTCTGGGGATAAGCCAAAGGGGTGGGCAGGCAGTGCTGCCCCAGCCATGGGTTGTGCTTGTGGTGCTGAGTGAAGTTGCAGTTGATGGGAGCTGAGTTTGGGAGTTCTCAACAGCCCTGGCGTGTGACCCTGTGGCACCTTCTGCACTGGTCTCCTCCTCATCCCACCTCTGCACCCGACGTCTACCAGGTGTGATCTGTGCTTCCTGTGTGAGCAGAGTTGGGGCATTTGCTGCAAATTTTCAAGGATGTCAGTTAGTTTTAGAGCTGAACTGCTGTGAACTCAATTTGCCAATTTGGTAAGTGCTATGGGCAATATCGGGATGTAATTTAATTAAGCTATCCCCTTTTTATAGAGTTCAGGAAGCATTCGCGTACTAATTTTAGCACTAGGTTTGCTCCAGCTTTACTCTGGACACTGTTTCACAAATCATGACATGTTGTTAATCTTTACCAGTCAACAGTTTATTAATTTGCCGAGGAGCACAGAAGTATAAAATCAGCGGTTCATCAATCAAGGCTAAATCCTACAAATGTTCCAGGCAGGTACTGAGCATAAAATATACATGCAGCCTTGTAAGCAATTAATACACAGCAGAGCCTGAGCCTAACGGCTCGACCAGGGAACAGCACAAATCTCAAAGATTTCTTATTCCTTTTATATAAAATCATCATCTGTTACCAGTTCGTTCGTGCCCTTAATACGGCTTCCAGTAATTCTGTGAGAACTGGGGATGCATTTATCTCTGGGCTTTTTAGTGGCATTGGCTCTGCCATTACCTAATTGTTTGGCCTCGAAAGGGCTTGGTGGGGATGTGGAGGGTGGTTTGTCTGCAGCTCTGTGGTGGAGTCACTCTGAGGACGGTCTCCCGTGGCTTACGAAGGAGAAACAAGGACATCTCTTTGATTAGCTAGAATCCTGCATGCCATGTGCCACCTGAGAGACCCCAAAGTCCCTGCAGTGGGATCCCCACCCCGGTGGGATGACAGCTCCCCAGCTTCCATCCCACACTTCCCATGGGGCCCTTTTTTTCCCCCATCTCGTGGCTTTTCTGTTATTTTAACCTGTACCCAGTAGATGGCATTAGCACATAAAGGTTTTCTGCAGTTCTTTTCTTATCGGAGGCTTTTTTTCTGGGGGTGATTTTCAGAAGCCTGAGCTGCAACCTTGCGGAGACCTTGGCATTGCTCACTGAAGCCTTGATTTTGAGTCCTACCTTGCAACACAAAAAAAAAAATCCCCAAGTTTTAGAAAACCTGTTTCCATGCTGCTTTTCCTTGTTGCACCCCCAGAATTGCTATCGGGTCTGGAGAAACCACAGGCATTTCCCAAGAAAGCAAAATTCCAGTGAGTTTCTCTAAATCTGGTGGCTTTTCTCTGCCCACTGAGTCTAGTGTCTGTTTTGTACCATCTTGAAGGGGTCACAGCAAACCAAGGGAAACTGTGCTGGAGGAATAAGTCAGAATCAGTAATATATATCCCTTCTACTGGAATGGTAGTGGCTGCTCAGCCCAGAGGGAGGATGCTGGAGAAGGGCAAGTGGTTGACCCTCATGTGCTGGTGATGTATAATTTGAGATGAAAACCTGTGAATTGGCCCTGAGGGACTGAAAGCAACACCTGTAATAAGGTTTAAATTCAGGTTTCCCCATCTGTCTCTCAGCTTGGCTTTGCTCAGTGATGCCAGTCCTCTTATCTGCTTATAGAGAAGAGGAGGTCACTGGCATCTGTCACCCTATGCCCATGCTGTTTGGTGCCCCTCTGGTGTGTGTTGGGCATCCTTGGCATCACTGCGGGAGGAGGCAGCAGCAGGTACAAGCCTGCAGTGAAGGTCCCTATTTGAGCCCTGTGGTACCTCTCAGGATGGGGTCTCATCACCCTGAGAACTTCTGGAGAAGGTGGAGGACACAAGCTGCCCAGCTGGTGGTGGGGAAAGCAAGTCAGGGTCCTATGCTGAGGCTGAAGCAGGAGGAGACTCTGCTGTGTGAGCAGCATCACAACTGTGGGTGGGTGTGGGTTGTGTCTTGTGATGGTTCTGCAATGTCTGTGGTGCCTGTAGGTGGTGGTGAGTTAGCCCTTTAAGTCAGAACGGAGTGACTTGTGCCACAGAAGTCAGAGATGTTGCAGATGGATGTGGAAAGGCTAAGAGTGTGGCTATGGTTCAGGATCCATCCCACCCCGGGAGAGGGGTTCAGCAAAAGGCAGAACTCTCTGAGCCCAGGCAGTTTGGCCCCAAGTATGATGTGAACTGTTCCTCTTCCCAATGAGGGCTCAGCCCGTCAGGCAGGAGGGAGTTTGTCTGTCTCAGCAGAATGCAGAAGGGACAGGATCTTCCACGGAGCCTGTTAATGAAGTTGTGGCCTACGGTGACACCCGTGCAGTGTCAGTCCCAGCCTTTTAGACAGAGATGGAAGAGAAATTTGGCACGGTCCACACAGGTGGCTAAGCCTTAGCACAGCCTGTCTGGAGCTAAACCTTCCCTTTTTACTCTCTTCCACATCAAAACGCTGGGCTGTCCCTTAGCTGCTGCAAAGTGGGGCAGAGAAATGGCTTAATTTCAGAGCGTAACCATTTCAGGGAGAAATGGGATCAGAAACGAAGGAGCCAGGCAGTGGCTACTGCTCCAGACTCCTCCTTCCAGCACACATCTCCCAGAGGTGGCCTGGGGACCAAGGGGACTGGAGAGGTACTTTGTGATGATACAGGGGAAGCAGAGAACTGATATTCTTGGGGGAAAATTGGTTATTTGGGAGTTTCAGCCCAAACCAAAGTGCTGTGCAGAAATCCCCCACATATGTGCAAGTTCCAAAATGTTTTGAAACAAAATATCTCCTTTCTATTAAGGAGAAGGAAGCGTTTAATTCCAGCATTATCATCTGGAGTTTTATGATATATACTGCATTATCCCAGTGTACAGCCTGAAATAAAAACAAAATTAGGCAGTGGAAACCAAAACATTTCAACCTTGTCAAAATTAAACACTCTCCTAATTTCCCAATGAATTTTGAGATGTAATTGATGGAAACCCACAAAGCACTTAAGCTTCATCAAATCTGCATTTTTCTGACAGACAATTGTTCGTTGCAAAATAAAAACACATCCCTACCCTGCCTTACGAGGCACCTAGCTAATTATGTTAGAGATGCAAAGGAAGGGAGATGGGGAGGAAACCATTCTCTTCTAATCCCTTTAAAGTTTAGCTGGCTCCTTGAAGCAGAAGATGACTCTTTATGTCTGTTCTGGTTGGAAGCAGAAGCCTCCTGAGCTCCACAGCGAGCACCCCCCCCTCACAAGGAAGCTGCAGGTTTGGATTTATCTCGTTAAGACAGGTAACTACCTGTGATGAAAATGGGATTTGAGGAAGAGAGAGAAGCAAAGGATGGCAAAAGCCACTGGGGTCAGTCGCCGGCCGTGGCAGGGAGCAGAGGGGCAGGTGCAGAGCCCACTGATCACCTGGCTTTGCTTTCAGTGTTGCAAGAGGGGTTCAAATCACGTTGGCAAGTGGTGGCCAAATCTAAAAGCAAGTGGAATAGCTCAGGAAGCACCAAGGTGAGCTGGAGGTCTCTCCCCATGCTGGGAAGAGATGGTTTGGTTGATGAAAGCCCTGTTTTCTCCAGTGATGTTCCTCAGAGGGCTTGGCTGTCACCAGTCCTTGCCCCTCTGCTTCCCAGCAGAATGGGATGTGTCATGTGTTATGGTCAGGGCTGGGTTGGGTCTTTGGGTTTGGTTTGGGTCATAGGGTTTGGTGTGTTGCGCTGTGGCTGGGCTGTACCCTGTCTGTCAGCTGGGGCAGGAGTGGAATTTCTGGTCTCCTAAAGATTTTTAGAGGTGCCAGCCTCCACTGTGGCTTGGAGGGGAAACACCCCGATGGGCAGGAGGTGCCAGCCCACCCTGAAACAAGCTGCTGGTGTGAGCAAAGCAGCTGGAGGGTTTCCACTAGCTTGATTTTCTTGCTCCAGGAGCTCTGAGCACTTGCATGTATGTACAGAGCATCCCACCAGCTGCTTGAAACAAGTCCATCCCGCTTTGAATTGAGATGCAAAAAAAAACCAACACAGTGACTTGCCCAGGAGGGTCCATGGGGTGGCTGGAGGCGAGAAGACGCTCCCTCATTGCCTGGAGTTTCAGTTCCTCCATGGAGCCCCCAACCCACTGTCACGGGGGGCGTGAGCTCTTGCAGCGTGTGCTTGGGAGCCTGGAAGACAGATGGGTTTGATTTTCTGAGGCTAAAATAATGATTGATGATCTTGAAAGGGAAGAGGAAGCAGAGGGGAGGGAGGGAGGGAGGGAGGGAGGGAGGGAGAAGGGGGGAAAGAGTGGGAAGATAATGAGTGTTATTTCTGCAAACAGTTGTAATGTTTCCCTCTGGGAAGGATGCTTCCCCACAGCGGGGGGCTGGGGAGGATCTGCCAGGGCTGTGGTGAGGACATCGCTGCCCCAGGGAGGTGACTCAGGGGTGGCCCTGGAGAGAGAGACTGCCTGGAACTGCTGGGTGCCTTAGCGACCAGATTTTTGGCCCAATTTACTAGAGTATTAGGGCAGGAGGGATAAACCTCACCTGTAGAGACTGGGCTGTGTACAATCAAAATCTGGTCCTGATGATGATGAGGAGCGTTACTCACTGGGGGCCTTCTGGGCCAAGAAAGCAGAGTCAGAATAAGCCAGTTGTCTGCAAATATAAATATATATATATGGACACAGAGGAGTTTACTGCATTTGTATCATTCCTGAGCTCCAACAAGCAAATAAAATACATGCCAGTGCATAGTTTGGAGCTCATTAAAATGCTGGCACTTGCTTGTACCTCAGCAGTGCCGCAGATTAATGTTTTTGTCTCGCGCTGAAGAAGTTTCTCGGTGAGGAGTGAGGATGCCTCTAAATGAAGGAGGATTATTGGGGCCTTTGGACGCTGCACTCGGTGCCACTGCAGAGCTGAGCCACCAGCCTTTTCCACATCCTGGGGCTGGCTGGAGGCAGATGCACTGGGATACAGGGCTGGGGTCCTGGATGTTGCCTCCGGATGTATCCAGACATGGGGATGTGGTACCCGGAGTGGTACCCGGAGCGGGGGGCTTGTGGCAGCTTCCCTGTGTGGTTTTGAAAAGCCAGGGAGGAGGCAGGCTCATCTGTGCCCAGAGCATCACCTCCAGCACCCTAGCACAGGAGAAGTCTGGGCTTTTATCTCTGACAAAAAGGCTGCTCTTGTTGAGAAAACAGCGGAATAAGAAAAAGGGCAGTTCACTCTCTACAGAAATACCTTATTAAATAATCTCTTTTTTAAAAAAAAAAAAAAAAAAAACAACAACAACAAACCTTAATAACAAAAGAGAAGAACTAAGTTGAGAAACCCTGGCAGGCAGCTCAGGTGGAGAGCCCATGTCCTCTCATCTGGGGGATCCGTGTCAGTAATGAGACTTGGATTTTATTTCCAGTGACCCCCTCACCCATCTCACCACTAATGAGCTTTGTAAATGAGAAAGGGGAAAACAAAAAAGAGGCCTTCTCGTACTAATGTCAACAGGGACTCTTACACATAGTTATTTTTCTAAGGCTTAATCTTGCCCCGGTTTCAGCGGATGGTGTCTTTCTTTCCCCTTGAAGATGATTCTCCTTCTGTTGGGTTTGCTCCAGACGGTGTCAATGCTGTGCTGAGTCCTGGTGGCAGGAGGCCACACGGTGTCACAGGCTGTGCCGGGGTGACAGTAGTGGGTGGGAGCATCCCGTTTCATTCCAAACCACGGCCCCGTGCATCAGCAAGGCTGGCTCTGGTGGCCTCCAGGGGTGGCAGTGGACATGTGGCAGCAATCCAGCCAGCTGTGCCATTCCGTGTCACCTTGGAGATGCCATTTACCAGGGAAAAAAGCTCATTTCTCCAAACAGCAGGTAAAAATAGCACTTTCTTATTCAGCATATCCATTCCCCGTGTGTAGTTGGAGCCCATTTGTTGACTGCAATGACAAAAGTAAGGACCTGGGTGCTCTGCTTGGTGTGTGGGGAGGGGACAAGCCAGTGCATGGTTGTGTCAATGGCCAAACCTGTCGGCAGCAGCAGGGTCAGGGCATTGTGGCCAGGGCTCACATTTAGCCTGCAGGACCTGCATTTTCAGTGCTAATGCAGAAAAAGACAAAAAACCTAAGTTTTCTTTTCCAATCCCAAGAGCAATTTTCAGGGCAGGCCATCATCAGAGAAACCAATTCCCTCCTGCATGGAGAGAGTGGATTTGCAAGGCAGTGGAATTACATTAACGGCTTCTCCCTGGCTTTTCAGAGCAATGAGCTAGAATCCCCCCCTGCCTCCCTTTTCCTCTCCCTAGCACGGATTCAGTACCAAACCCTCTTCC
>BJBW01002455.1:112810-129340 GCA_004320125.1 Scolopax mira
ACCTGTTCCAGGTTGGCAAATCTTCCACCGCACCCCGTTCCTGGGCAGTATGACCTGGAACATCTGCCCAGTGGAGCAGAATGCAGGAGCAGGTGGTGGAAACTGACCCATCATCGCTCACCCTCCTCCCCAACCCCCAGCCATGCTCCCTCGCTGTTGTGCTGTCACCCTGCCCAGATCACAGCCGGGCAAGGAGGAGTCTCCCATGGGCTGTTGAGGTGAAAGCTCTGGGCGTTTGTGCTGGTTCGTTTCTCCCCCAGCACGGGCTGAAGGAGCCTGGTGCGTGCAGAGCAGCCTGCGTGCCTGCTCTCTAGCTATCCAGGGGACACTGCCACTCCCCAGCTGTGCCCGTACCTGCAGGCGAACATCTGGAAGGTGTGATGGCACTGCCATTTGTCATCAGGCAAGAGGCGGGAGGAGGGAAGCAAAGTGGAAGGACATGGACCTGTTGGAGTGGGTCCAGCAGAGGCCACGGAGATGCTGTGAGGGCCAGAGCCCCTCTGCTGTGAGGACAGCAGAGAGAACTGGGGGGGTTCTGCCTGGAAAGCCCCTTCCAGTCCCTAAAGGGGCTCCAGGAAAGCTGGGGAGGGACTCTTGATCAGGAAGAGGAGCGATAGGATGAGGGGGAAGGGTTTGACACTGAAAGAGGGGAGATGGAGATGACATCTCAGGAAGAAACTCTTTGCTGTGAGGCTGGTGAGAGCCTGGCCCAGGTTGCCCAGAGAATCTGTGGCTGCCCCATTCCTGGAGGGGTTCAAGGCCAGGGTCTTTGAGCAACCTGGTCTGGTGGGAGGTGTCCCTGCCCAGGGCAGAGAGGTTGGAATGGGATGATCTTTAAGGTCCCTTCCAACCCAAACCATTCTTATGATTCTGTCATTCTGTGCAGATGCTCTGCATCCGGGCATTCTTGCTGAGTGCCCAGAGTGAGGCTTCGCCTTTCTCTGGGAGGGTGACAAGGGGGGACATCACTGCAGGTGCCGTCACCCCACCCTAGCTCATTGCACACGTTGTTTTGTGGCTTCTGTAATTAACTTTGCACACAGAAATGCGACTCTGCAGATGCAGTCACAAATCCCAGCTCATTCACCATATGCTCTGGCTGCCTGACAGCACCAGGGAGCTCCTGCCTGTCCCTGGCCCCTGGGTGGGGGTCTGCATGGTGTCTCGCTGCGATGGTCTGCTCTGGTGGGTTTGCTGGTGGGCAGAGCTGGGGGCTGGCTGAGCATTCTGCCTTGGGCATCTTGGGTGGGCTGCCTGGGAGCTGTAGCCCTGGCTGGTGGGCACTGAGCACCACTGGGGCTGCCCCAGGCTTGAGGGAGCCTGGCCATGGGGATGCTGGTGGACAGCAGGCCTTGGGTGGAGGGGAAGTGGGAGTGTTAACTGCGTTGAAATGACTTTGTCGGGGTGCCAGCATATGAAACACGTGGTGATATTGCAGCCCTGCCACTGCCTGTGGCTGTTTTTCCTCTGTTTCTAATGACTAATAGAGAGAAGACAAAACAATTTCTATTAGTTTCTCCCACGCCGCAGTGGGTTTCTTATTTTCCAAACCTCATTAGAGTTTGTAATACCGTGGTGGTAGTCAAGAGCGGTCCGAATCACCCCGGGGGGAAAGAAGAACCAAAGAGATATGATGTGCAGCTCAGAATTAACACTGCTCCTGGCTCATTTCCAGGGTCCCTCCTGATTCCCATCCAAACCCTTACGCCTTATCTCCATCTTAAAGGTTAACGATGAAGCTTAGGAGAGGGGGAAAAAAAAAAAAAGAAAAAGTGCTTAAGATCCCAAATTGTTAAAAAAGAATAGATGTGTGTGCTGAGCAGAGAGCTGGGTCTACATTTATATTGGGAAGGCAAATATTATTTTGCACTTCCCGGAGTGTTGCAGCAGAGGTTTCCCTGGAAGAGCTGCTTGTGTGTGAAGAAGCCACAAGTTTTTGGGTCACCGTGCCCAAATGCTGTAGGAACTGGGTGTTAGTCAGGCACCAGCCTCATGCTGGTTCCTTGGGAAGCCCCTTGGGAAGCGGTCCTGCTTCCCCTGAAGGCAGTGGGAGTTTTGTTATTTGTTGCCTCGTTACAAATTATGCTAATGAGGGCACCAGGCATGGAGCTGCTTGGGCAACGCTTAGGAAATGATTGCAAACAGCACCCAAACAACCTGTGCTAGAGGACCCGCAGCCTTGGCTCAGTTTGATGCTGAAATAATCATTCAAGAGGAGGCATCCAGCCCAGCTCTGGCTTGCTCAGGCATGGAAAAACCATCCCCATAGAGAAACCATCCCCAGATCATCTCCCAGTGGCTACAGCCCAGTGGGCAGAAGTTCCATGAGCTGCTCCAGGAGGTGTCTGTCTGTCTCCACAGCACTTCTCCATCCCAATCATTAAAAAGCTGAAAGTTGCTGAGCTTATGGAAGCTGACAAGGTCAGACCCTTTGGCTGTCAGTGATGGCAAAGCTAATGGAGGAAGACATCTTGAAGAGCAGGTACATGGAGCAAGAAACGGATCTTCCTGACAGACACCAAGCAGTGCCAGCCCTTTGCAAACGGGCAGATCTCACATCATCTACGTCAGCTGTTAGGTCTTTTCCAGACCTTCCAGACAAGGAGGGATGGCACACAGCTCAGCTGTGTCCTCTTGGCCCTGCCACTGGGTTACAGGCTCAGGACAAGGCTGCCAAGGCCAAAACTCAGCCGGATGTGGGCAGTGGTGGAGCCACTGCCTGTCTTGCTGGTGAGATCAGCCAAACGCTTAAGGCAAAGCTGGGCAGGGAAAGAGATTTTGGCTACTTGTTTGTTTGCTTTGCCCTTGCAGGAGGAGGAGCAGAGAGGGGTGTGTGGAAGGGCTTGTTCTGGGTGATTATGGACCTAAGTGACATCGTGCAACCAAGTGATATGATGCACCTACGTGACGTAACATGGGCAGGGTAGTGATAAGGAAACGGCAACTTAAAAATGGAAAATGTTTAATCAGACACATGCTGGGTTCTATTTTTATCAGCTTCCTCCTGCTTGATGTTGGTGGGAGCATTCCATTGAACGAGGAGATCTCTGGCAGTAGGAGCTTAGAGGCTGCTCCGTCTGAGGGAAGGGACTGTTGGTGGACTTTGGGGTTCTGGGCTCTGGCCCCGATGCAGGTGGGAGATGTTACCTGGGTTCCCGTGTTAATGATGGCAGCTCCTGCACCAACTCATGTCTCCTGGTTCACGAGGGGTTTTCTCTCTGCGAGCATGGGCTCCCAGGAGCAAGTCATGCCAGAGTTACAGGCAAACAAGAGACAGGTTGTCACACTCTTCCCGTTCTCCAGCTGGGGCTGTGTTGGCTTTTTGTCCTCGCCCTCTCGCTCTAAAATGGGGATTTTTGACTTTTAAAACGTCTGGCAGAAAATCACCTTTAAGCTTAGGTTAAGCCAGGGAAATTTCAATCCCAAAAGGGAATAATCTGCATATTTGCAAATGGGGTGGGGTGGGGGGGGCTGAAAGCTGGAGCTTTGCATGGGATTCCTCTTGCAGCCTCAACTCCGTAACGAGGGCATAAATCCAGCTTTGTGTGCCTGCCTGCTGCACTGGCACCCGGCGTTGCTGTGGGAACCATAACTTCCCAAATTTGTTTTTTTACTCGGCACTGTTCCCAACAGGCACTCCGGAGGAAGAAGGATCCACAGCTTACTGCAGGATTTCACCCACAGGAGACACTCTTTACCAGAATAAATAAATGGGGAGTGGGCGGGGAGGGCAATAAAAGGTGATAAATGAGCTCTGAAGATGTCACCGGGACCTGGCATCTTGAGAGCCAGCAGCTGGGAGAAGCTGAGGAGCCTCTTGGGGTCCCTCTAAAAAGCCATGGGCACTCCACCTTGAGCTGCATTCCTGGTGGTGGATCTTCTTCAGCATCACTACCCACCACCAGCTGCCATCTCCTGGCGTGCAGGAGGGAGATCATAGAATAGAATCATAAAATGGTTTGGGTTGGAAGGGAGATCATTTAGTACCAAACCCTCTGCCATGGACACCTCCCATTAGAGCAGGTTCCTCAAAGCCCCATCCAGCCTGGCCTTGAACCCCTCCAGGGATGGGGCAGCCTTGACTTGCCTGGGCAACCTGTTCCAGTGTCTCACCACCCTCACTGTAAAGAATTTCTTTCTAGTATCTAATCTAAATCTTCCATCCTCCGATTTAAAACGGTTGCCCCTTGTCCTGTCACTGCACTTCCTGACAAAGAGTCCCTCCCCAGCTCTCCTGTAGGCTCCCTTCCGATACTGAAAGGCCATTATAAGGTCTTCCTGGAGCCTTTTCTTCTCCAGGCTGAACAACCCCAGCTCTCTCAGCCTGTCCTCAGAGGGGATCTCTGCTCCCATCACTCACGACTTCTCCATCTCCCTGTCTCAAAGCAGGTTCCCGTGTTCTTCCTGTAGAAATGGTTTTGGGAGAGGATGGTGATGGTGAATATCATGTTCACCATTAGTGCCATAGTGGTGGGCGCTGCTGGCTGGGTGTCCCTGAGTGCTCACTGGGGCTGTGCAGACTGCAGGAAGGCTTTAGTGTTTGGGGGATGTTTGGAGGTGATTTGTAGGAGGATCAGGTTGAAATGGTCCAGTGCTGGTGCTGATGGGCATGGGCACGTAACTCCTTGGTCCTGCTGCTGACCTGGGCTCAGGCATGAGTTGTGTGGAGAGTTGAGTTACTGGTTCAACAGCTGAACTAAAACACCAGCAGTGTTTTGGGTTGCCGTGAAATGAGGTGATGTTCTGGTATGCTAACAGAGAATGGGAAAGCAGCTGCAGTCTCCGTTGAGACTGGCCTTCAGGTACTGAGGGGTGCAGGAGCCCCCACGTTCCTGTGTGACCTGCTCTGCGTGGACCCGCTCTGGTAGGGGGGGGTCGGAGGAGATGATCTCCAGAGGTTCCTTCCAACCCCATGATTCTGTGATTCTACAATTAGTATTCCAGGGATCAAAGAGTCACCGAGACAGAGCCCACGGCATTTCGCCGGCATCAGTTGAACCTTTTTCAACACATTTTGACATTACAGAGGAGGTGACTTCACCACCACACAGCCCCAGCCCCACGGGACAGAGGGAGTGGGCGGGGGACATGCCATTGGGGGGGTCCCCAATCATTCCCAGCCCCACAGAGGATTTTGGGAGCAGGTTTTGGGGCTCAGTCTGAGGGTGCGCAGAGGGGCTGGTGCTGAGCACCACATTTGGAGGCAGCCAGGGCACGATTTACCTTCCCCAAAACACCTCGATTTAAATGCTAATTCTGCCTGAACCGAGGGGGTAAGGCAGCTATTGAATATTTTCAGGCAGTTTATGGCTGGTGCTGATGTGGGGCAGGCAGGGAGGGACAGCATTGGGGCCAATGGAGGGATCATGGCCGATGGAGGGATGGGGGGATGGTGGCACTGGGGAGGACTTGGAGGGCACCAGCAGCTCTAGGTTGGTTTCTCCTCCCTCCCCAAATCCCATTCCGTCCACTCATTGTTGCAAACACTGATCAGGACAGAAAGTTGGGGAGCTGGAAGGGGCTCCTTGGCCTGGCAAAACCTGACCAGCCTCTCCTTTTTTAATCCTGCCTCATTACACAGGAGTGGGGCCTCGCTAAAATTAATGACCAGTAAATTTGGAGTAAGTAATTGCTACTTCAGAGGGTTTGCATTAAGCCTTTATAACTCACCGGTGCCTGAGGTCACAGAGACACATGGGGGGAGATTTACGGCATGCTTACCTTCTCCAAAGTGGCTGTGGAAACAGGACACCCTCTTATTCTCCCTCCCAGTGACTCTAGATCAATTTTTTTTTTTTTTTTTGGTGATGACAAGCCAACAAGAAGCTATTTCTGAATGTCCACGTGTCAGATGCAGGCTGGGGTCTTGTGAGCTTGCAGCCGCCCCAGCAGGAAAGCTTCTCCAAGAGAAAGTTGGGCCAAAAACTGGCACTAAATAACCTCAAATCCATCATCTTCTCCTCAAGCCATTGCAGAACAGAAAGAAGTAAGATTAATAAATTATTCTTACTAGAGAAGGCGTCCTCTCAGACTTGCATAGCAGAAAGCACAGTCCTCGCATAGACACTTTGCCGAACATAAGCAGGCTGGATGATAATGTGATTAACATTTGTAGCTGTGCTGGCTCAGATAAGGGTAATTAAATCTCACGCTTCAGGGCATTAGCTAATCACTTATGGGGTCATTTTATATAAATATATTTATTTATTTATTTATTTGTTTATTTATTTTACCCCTTCATGAATATATTTGCCCAGTCGCTGCGATGCAGGGTGTCCGTGGTGGATGGAGGCAGGGATCCCCACGCCAGCTGATGCTAGGATTTGCAGTGGGAATTGTGCAGGAACAAGGAGGGGCCCTGAAAGGTTCGGGGAGCAGAGTCTGGCCTCAGGATCGTGCCTTTGAGGCACAAAATGCAAAGGGAGGAAGCTGCAGCCGGACGGGTCGAGGAGGAGAAGCTGCTCCTTCACCCAATGGTGTTGCTAACAGGAAAATGAAATGAAAAGGATGTGAGTCACCAGCTGATCTGTCTCTACTGCAGGCCAAAATCCCACTGAGAGCTTGGCCCTGGCTTTCAGGACCTCGGCAAGGGGACAGGGTACCACAGGGCTCGGCGTAATCAGGCTGTGGACCAGGACCCAATGGCTGTGGCCCCATCCAGGAGGACCGCAGCACTCCAGTTGCTCCCCAGTGCCTGCACTGGGCTCTCCTGTCCCCGAAAGCCCCCCCAGAATGATGTGGGGTTGGAAGAGATCATCCAGTCCAACCCCCCGGCCAAAGCAGGTTCACCCAGACCAGGTTGCACAGGATCGTGCATGTCTCCAGAATGTCTCCAGAGTGTGCACAGAATGTCTCCAGAGAAGGAGACTCCACCAGCTCCCTGGACAGCCTCTTCCAGGGCTCTGCCACTCTCAAAGTAAAGAAGTTCCTCCTCATGTTTAGGTGGAACTTCTTAAACCCTCTTTCCTTTGGGGATGCTGTGTGATGCTGGTCCTTTTCGGAGGCTTCCCATCACCTGCATGAGATGATGCCAGCCCTGTGGAGCACAGCAAGGCTGCCCTGCCCTGTGTGGCACCACAGCTCTACTGCGTGACCTTCAGCGTATTATTTAAGGTGAGATTCCCTGAAAACTTCTCTAGTCTGTGTGTGGAGTTTCAGAAGGGCAGAAGAACACCAGCACAGTGGGCTATTGCTGCGTGAGCCCTCCTCCTGGCTACCTGAGCTGCTGTTAATTGCCTTTACCCCACCGGCACACGAGCCAGAGGGAGCTGCTGTCTGTTACCTGTCACCCGAGGCAACGGGAGCATTTCATGTCTCAGCCAAGGTTACATCAAGTGTCTGTCAAAGCCAGGATTTTTTCAACTGTGTTTAATCCAGGCAACTGCCTTCCTCCTCAGCCCACCCTGCCAGTATGAGAGCTTGCTTGTTTGACCTTTCCCAGCATCAAAACTGGTTTATCTGGAAGTCAGCTCCCTCCCAAGGCAGAATGTCCTCTGGGTCGGATGCTACTGGGGACTGGGGCTGCGAGGGAAAATAGTATTTCCTTGTATAATGACTCAATATCTGCAAAATTCTCCAAGAACCAGTCAGAGAACGCTGCGAGTCCACACGTGGGAGAGAGCACCACGCTCCCTGCTCCTGTGGGTACCAGGCATCTGCTCCGTGAGTGCTGGAGAGATGCTGGGGGGGCAGAAGAGGAGCAGAGGAGGATGCTGTGGGGCTGCCAGGTGCTGGGAGCCAGTGGGTTTGCTGGGCTGTCTCCACATCCCATCGGAACAAACCTGCCTCCACGGCTGGTAGGAAGCACAAGGTCACGATGGCGCTGCCGCGTCTCTGGGAAGCAGAGTGTGAACCGGTGGCTCGGCCATCCCTGGGATGGCAGCACGTGTGGTGGCACATGCACAGGACGCACAGGGCTGCTGTCACATCCCTCCCCTCGTCTGCGTCCCTGCCCTTTGCACAGAGCCTGATGGCTTTGATCAGAGAGCACAAAAGCCTGGCAGGAACTCTTTTTCCCCTGCCTTTACGGTGAGCAGCGCTGTGAGCCGCGGGGTTAGGAATAAGGCGCGATGGAGAGGAGCTGTAGCCCTCTGCCGGCTGCGGCTCCGTGGCACACAGCCCAGCACGCCGGCGGCCACAGGCCAGTTTTGGGTGTCCCCAGGGTGTTACCAGCCCTCCCAGTTGTGCCATCCCAGCTTCCCTGGCATGGCTTCAGCTCATCCCTGCCTTGGGGCTGGAGGTGGGGAGAGCGGGGATGAGGGAGGGGTGCAGGGTTTGGTACTAAAAATGCATCCCCCAAGTGCTGCTGGTGGGCTGCCTTGTGCTGCTGCTCCCTCCCTCTAGGGGAGCAGGCTGTGGGCACCCACTGCTGTGGGCACCCACCCCTTGACTCCAGTGTTTTCCCTCGACCCTTCGACTGCTGAGCAGTTAAAGCCAATGGCATTACAGCGAGCGGTGCCGCAGAGCATGGCTTTTTGGTAAATACCTTTTCATAGAGGCATCAGCTCAGCAGCAGCCGCTGCCTGTGGGGGTCCCCTTGCACCCATCTCCAGCGTCTCCCCATTCGGCGGCCCGTGCATGGGGCCACCAGCCCCTGGGGACTGTCCTGTCACCCGGGTGAGCTGGGCTAATGCCCAGGTGGGCAGGTGTCGGTGAGATTGTGCTGCTGGGTTTGTGTGCGAGGGGGGAGGAGGGAGACTGCTTCTCTGCATCATCTCTGCCCTGTGCTCAGGATTCACACAGCTTTTTTTGGTGTCTGTGGTGCCGCCTGTTTGTGTGTCCCCCCATGGCTGAGCTCTTCCAGCCCCACCAGGTCTGTCCCCTTTTGTGGGACAGTGAGAGAGCACTTGGGGAAGTGTCATTGTTCCTTCTGGTCCCCTTGGAGGTGGGATGCAGGGTTTAACAGACTCACCTGGCCCTTGCACCCACCCTTAGGAGCAGGTGACCCATCAGGGAGGGGATGGTCCCCATGCCCTGGGGTGACAGGTGGGCTCAGCTCAGCTCCATCCCTCTTTCCCTGCGCAGCATCGTGCTTCTCCAGGGCTTTGGGATTCGGTAACACTGGTGCTTTCCTCCCTTTCCTGCTGAGGGAGAGCAGCAGAGACACCAACACGCCCCTTCCCGTGTTCCCCACAGCTTCCCTAATTTTGCAGCCCCTGCTTCCCACCCCCCACACAACTCCTGGCCCCAGCAGGGATCACAGTTTTTGCATCACTGCGACAGCAAAGGGCTCAGAACAGCAAAGCAGGGCTCTGCCATGGGAATCCCGCGCCCGCCGTGATCAACGGGAGATTTGTGAGCACGTGTGTGAGCGAGAGGCTTTTCCCCTCAGACAAATAATCCACTTTGTCTCTGGCAGTGTGCAAAGTGAAGCTCCTGAGGCACAACCAGGTGCTGATGGCTTTGAGACAGGGCTGCAGCAGGGCTGCCTGCACAGCCATGCTCAGTCCCGCTTGTGTCCCCCCTATCTGAAGCTTCTTCTCACCTACCTTAGGGCCTGGAGCATCCCCAGGGTGGTTGCATGGGGGCTATGGCCTCCTGCTTGCCCCCGCTACAGGTTGTACCAGCCATCTTCTCACCCTGGAGCAACAGGAGGGCCCCAGGGATGTGCTCCACCAGCCCAGCATCTCACTGCAGCAGGACCTTTGGAGGTGGCCATCGTGTCCCCACTTGTGAGATGATCATGGGATGATGGAGCATCCCACCCAAGGACGAGCTGTGGGGAGGTAAAACCAGGGAAGAGGGGTCAACCCAGCAGCTCTTTAAAGGAAAAGCTGTTCAGAGAAATGCAGCTGGGGCAGGTGGTGCCAGCCTGAGCCGCCCCCGCTCCTAGGACTGACCTGATTTTGTAGGAACCTCCCTTTTTTCCACTCCACTGCCCTTTTGTCTCTGCACCCAGAGGATGCAGAGCCTCCTGGCCTATGTTTTGGCTCTAAGATCAATATTTAAAATCCCCTCCTCCCGTTTCCTTTATGCAGACATGAGGTGTCTCGCTTGCTGGGGGAGGCTGGTCTCCCAGAAACCTGTCTGTTCACCATTTCAAATAATTTCTCCAGTATCGTTGTTCTAGAAACAATTCATTAGGGGCCTATTATACGATGTTATACCTGCCAAGGTTAGAAAAGATCCCTCGTGTGGTAAAATCGCGCTGTGAGCTGCACACGCCAGCTTCGGGTTTTTTTTGGTGTCTGTCTATAAATCTATAACCTTTTCCTCCTTTTACAATGTTGTGCGGGGGCGAAGCCACGGGGTGATGCTGCTGCCTGGGGTGGGGACCCCCAGCAGGGCTTGGTCTGGGGCTTGGTCATGGTCCCATAGTGGGAAGATGCTGCAGGTGGTGGAAAGGGGCAGTTTTGGGGTGTAGCAGCTGTTCCTTCTGCTTGCCACCGTCTGCCCTCTCTCCAGTGGCACACTGAAAATCCATACTTTTGGGCCAAAACCACTGGCCACATCCCCAGGCTGAGAGCCTTGTTGCTGGAGACCTAATGGAGTCGTGGTCCCCAGGGAGCTCATTAGAAATCACCTGGGAGGACTGCGGAGCCATGGGTGGCTGGCAACAGGGGCTGCAAACCCCATCCCCTGTTAGGTCTCCTGCTCACAGGAGATGTCCTTCACCCTCCAGAGCCATCTGTCCCCATGTCACCAGGGCAGCTCAGCCCCCCTGCGCGGCCATGGCCTGCATCGTTGCTTTGCAGTTGTCTTTTTCTTTCTGCAGGGAGAATAACTTCATCAAGGACTTCCCCCAGCTGGCCGATGGCCTGATGGTGATCCCACTGCCCGTGGAGGAGCAGTGCCGCGGTGTCCTCTCCGAGCCCCTTCCCGACCTGCAGCTTCTCACCGGTACGAGCAGCTCACTCAGGGCAAGAACCCGTTCTCCCACCCTGGATCCCAGCATGGTCCCTGAGGGACATCAGCATCCCTGGTGTTGTGGGGTCTTTTGCATCATTGCTCCTGCGTCCCTTGGGCAGGAAGAGCATATGGGGTGGATGAGTCCACCTTGGCACGGGGCAAGGCAGCATCTCCATCCCTGCAAGAGGGAGACCCCAGAGCGTGACCACCAGAGGAGGTCACCATCCCTGCTGCCATCCCATTTCTTGCTCCTGTGGCAGATGGCAGAGCCATTCCTCAGTGTGAGCATTAAGAGTTCCCCAACTGTGGCCACCAGGTCAGCAGGGGCTGAACACGGGCTCTTCCTTTGCAGGGGACATCAAGTACGACGAGGCGATGGGGTATCCCATGGTGCAGCACTGGCGGGTCAGGAGCAACCTCTACAGAGTGAAGCTCAGTTCCATCACCCTATCTGCAGGTGAGGGTTTCTAAACACGTATCTCCATGGATGGGCGGGTGGGTGGCGGTCTTCTTCCCCAAGGGACAGTCATGCCAAGCATCTCACCAGCATTTCCCACCTCTAGGCTCTGCTTGGGCAGTAGCTTGAGCTCCCAGTGCTGCTGCAGAAGCAGGCAGAGAGACTTTCCTCCTTTTTACAGGGTGGGGGGAAACTGAGGCAGGGGGTTTGTGCAGCCCAGTTGCACAAAGCAAGCACTGGGGTCAGAGCCAGGATCAAAGTAATAAGCCCCACTGCCAGAAGATCCCTGTGGGAGTGGCTGTGTATATGTTTATGTATGAAAAACAGTAAATTCTTGAAAAACTGTGCTTTGAAAAGGACCCATAGCGCTGGTAAATGTGGGTCATATAAAGCAGGAGTCGCAGCTGAAGAAGGGGCGGGCGCGAGGATCCTGCAAATGTCAAAACATTTCACTTCCATGTTTTTATAGCTACACATTGTGTTTCAGAAATGCTGAAACATTTCGTTACGACCTGAATTGTTTTGCCTTTTCATTTCAAAACAGCATTTTCTTTATTTAAAAATCAACCTGTTTTTAAAGGGGAGAAAGAAAAAAAAAAAAAAAGAAAGATTTAGCGCAGACAGGCTGCAGAGCCCCAGAACGAAATAACCTTTTTGGAGCTGAACTAAATATTTGGGTTAAGCTCAAAAAGAATTCTTTTAGCTTTTTTTTTCATTAAACCAACATTCTCCTTCAATAAACCTGCCAACCAGCCAGCCAGATAACCTCACTTTGGTGACATTTATGATGGATTTCGTTGCAGTATGTTTTCAGTTCCACCACTGAACCAAAACGATGATACCAGCCAGCTGTAAAGGGTGCCAAGTCACTGTGTGGTCACCAAAACTTCCATGATTTTTCCTCTCTGCAGAGCAGTGAGAGTCCATGTCCTTGTCCCCCTTGTCCCTGCTGTCCCCCACTGCAGGGCTTTGCCTGAGAGATGCCCCAGCCCCATGTGTCCCTCCAGGACATCTGCAGCTTTCTTAAAAATAGTTATGGGTTATGCAGGGTTTTTACACTGGGGTGGTCTGTGGGGCAATCTCTAATTAGTGACACTAGGAGAACATCTCTGGTTGTGGTTACTGCAAAGCAAAGGCCAACCACATCCTCTGGGGAGGGTGTTGATGGTGTCCCAGGAGCCTGCAGAATGGGACAGGGCTGGTGGGAGGGTGATTGTGTGTGTGTGGATATGTGTGTCTGTGCACACGCGCATTCACATGGACATCCCTACATATTGGTTTTGGAAAAGTCTTCAGGAGAAGACTCACAGAAGGATGCCAGAACCACAGCCCAGGTAAATAGCAGGTTGTGGATCCCAAAGGATCATAGAATCATAGAATGGTTTGGGTTGGAAGGGACCTTAAAGGCCATCCAGTTTCAAGCCCCCTGCCCTGGGCAGGGACACCTCCCACCAGACTAATTTGCTCAAGGCCCCATCCAACCTGACCTTGAACCCCTTCAGGGATGGTACAGCCACAGCTTCTCTGGGCAGGATCATGTGGACCTTGGAAGGAAAAGAGGAGGTGCTGCACTTTGCACCCATGTGGGGACATATATATTTCTTGCCCAGGGGATCTTCTGGGCCTCCTTGCCCCAGGCTGTGGCTGCCAGCCTTGCCTGGCCCCCCTGCCCATCCCCTGCCTCCCTCCCACAGGCTTCGCAAACATCCTGAAGATCCTGAACAAGGACAGCAGCCGGGAGGAGCTGCTCTCCTTCATCCAGCAGTTTGGCTCCCACTACATCGCGGAGGCTCTGTACGGCTCCGAGTTCAGCTGCACCATCCACTTCCCCAGCAAGAAGGTCCAGCAGCAGCTCTGGCTCCAGTACCAGAAAGGTGAGGAGTGTGGTGGGAATGGGCAGGGGCACAAATCCCAGTTATCATGCTGTTTTCCATCCATCAACCCCACTCCCCTGCACAAACACCGTCACCGCGCCGGTTAGTAAGGTGTAGACAGGAGACTTGTCCCCAACTGATGGCCCAGCAGCAGGAGATGGTGGCACATGTGCATGAGCAGCATCCCTGAGCCATAGAAACCCATCCTGCTTGCGCCAGCCCTCCAGCTGCTGTGCTCTGGCTCCGTCCTTCCCCAGGAAGACCCTCTTCACCACTTGCACCCCGCCCCGCCATGGTGGCCCCCACACTCCGGGGGTGCTCAGGGTCGGGTGATGGAGATGTGACATAAATGAGCTGTGTCAGAATGGCTTCATTTTATTGCTTGTGACAATGACGGTCTTTAAGGAAGTATATTAAATCAATAGCAGACTCATTGTGCTACACCATAAATAACAAGACACATCATTAAACAGGGCAATAAACTTCAGGACTTTGAAGTAATACAATTAGGTTATGTTTATAAAAACTCCCTTCCTTCTCTTTGACAATTCATCTCTTTCCTCCGGGGAGCTGGGGATATTCCTCAGGTCTGATATTTTTTTCCTTCAAAAAACATCTGTGATATTTCACCGGGCCTGTTGTGGGGCTGACAGTGACAGAGGTCCTCCAAGCCCCTAACGTCCTCCCCAGCGGGGGCTACCAGGAGCCACCTCCTCTCCTGGAAGCTGGGGGATGGAGGTTTGCTCCCTCCCATCTCCTCCCTCCCTTTCTGCTCCCGTTTTCCCTCTGTCTTCTCAGCACCGCTCATCTCCTCAGGGTATCCGTGCCGCCCTGTACTCCTCTGTTTGGGTTTTAGGTAGTGATGAATGAAGTTTGCCGTAGCAGTGCCCCCGTGTAGCAGGAGGAAGCATCGGGGAGGTGTGTTGTTCACGTACTCACCATGTTATTAATTGTTTGGGACTGGTCTCTGCCACCCTCAGGCACAAATGTGTTGGTGAGAGGGTGGCACTACGTCCCTGGCGCCGTCCCCGCAGACACGGGGTTTCTCTGGAGATGCTGGAGGGTGGGAATGAGAGGCAGATGCTGCAGTCTGAGCCCAGTCTGGGACCAGAGGGGAGACGAACCGTGGCAACACTTGTCCCATCACCCACCCAAATGGGTGAAATATCTCCCATTTCTGAGCCCCCACCTTCCCCATGGCCGGGGCAAGTGGTGGTCCTGGGACTCAACACAAAGCCTCATGGTGGCACCGGGCCTGAAGGCGAGCAGTGACTTACTGGTGAAATAATTTCCTTTTTAGTCCATGGTATGCAGCTGGCTGAGGCAGGCTCCCTCGCTCCCCTCCTGTGCCCCTGGACCCGTGCCGGCCCCGTGCCACTCACAGGGATGGCCCATCCTTCCCCACTGCCCACCAAGCACCAGAGCACGCCAAACCCTAGGGATCTCTGGGGTTTTTGCATGTTATTCTTTGGACACAAGCATTTTATTTCTGACCATGTGGCATTTAGACACTGGGTGCTGGCTCCAACTGTGTTCGTCGTGGGTGGCTCCATCTATGGCTTCAGGAGCTGGTGGGGTTGAACTTTGGGGCCATCAGTACTGCAGAGGGAACCACTGTTGTACTTACCTCTTTGATAGTCAGAAAATGCTCTTGGAAGGACATCAAGGACGTTCAGGGCTCTTGCCTGAACCAGGGGAGATTGGCTCTGGACAGAGAAGGTACCATGAAAAACTCTCTCCTGTAGGAGGAAGGGCTCTCTCCTGTAGAAACCTCAATATGCTGAGAGAAAGAACTTGAAGTTTGTGGTAGATGCATTTTATTTCCAGCTTTTTCACTCCTTTACCCTCATTTTGCCAGTGACATAAGGAGAATTTGAATAAATAGCTCCAGCTAGACAATTCTAGATGCCTTCTCCACTCGGAAACAGCTCTGGCCCGCTGGGCTCCCTGCTGCTAGCCAGCCCGTTTCCAAACTGCTCGTCGAGCGCCCATATGCATCATCTCTAATAAATACGAAAGTATGGCCAGGATAACTGTCATTTGTTAGTGAACAAAGCAGGTCGGGAGAGGAGGGGGGAGAGGAGAGTCTCGGGCTAATTGGCACGGCCCCAAACATGATAAAAAAGCCCGCCGCGGCCTGTTTGTGGCGGCGTGCAAAAATCGTTTTAATGTATTTTAATCAACTTCATAAATCCATCGGCTTGGCCTCGGGAGGAGGCCTCCTCCAGTAAAGAGCCTCCAGCCCTAATTGAAAACACAGGCTGGAAGGGGAGGTGGTGCCACTTGGCAGCCAGACCCCCCTTGTCAAGCACCGGGCCAGGCCCTGGCTCTCTGCCACGGCTGGAGCAGCCCGGACGGGAGGTGGGTCGGTGTCTGCAGAGCTCTTCCTTCCACCCAAGGGAGGAGAAAGGGATGGGGCTCTCTCCAGGGACTGAGGAACGTTGGTGCCTTCTCGCTGCCTGGCCCTGGTGGGACAGGAGGGCTGTAGGCAGCGTTTGCAGGCTGTTCTGCAAGTAGAAATGTGAAATGTTCCTCCTCCAAGCAGATGAGATGTGTGCTGGAGGAAGGAGGAGCCTCCTACCCTTCTTCCCGAGGATTTGCAGGAGTAAATCCTGGAACAAGACACACCAGGCAGCAGGCTCCACACAGGGTAGGGATGGAAACATCCCCCAGGCTCCCCCTCTAGGAACTGCGGTAGCCCATGAGCACACCATAATAAAACCCCAGTTTTATTTCATGCAGAGTAATTAAAAGCCCTTTTGGGGCGGCAAAGTGCAGCCAAGTAATGCTTTATCCCATTGGAGCAGCCTTCAAGCAGGGACCTGGGGATCCACCCAGCCATTGATCTGTGCCACAGGAGCCTGCATCACTTTTCTCCCCTGTCAAAGCCAATAGTTAACGCTGGCGCCACCTCATTAAGTTTGTACCAATTGTGTGAGCATCTTCGTTTGGCAGCGGGGGCAACCGTGGCACCCACCCCCTGGTGGGTGTAAGGATGTGCTGGGTCTGGCTGGGATGGAGTGAGGTGGCTTCATCACAGCCCCGCGGTGCCGTGCTTTGGATTTGTGGCTACAGCAGTGTTGATAATAGCCCGGTGTGTGGGTTCTTGGCAAGATGTTGGGAGGGGGAACAGCCAGGGCCACTGATCCCAACTGGGCTGTTCCTCACCATATAATGCTCAGAGGTAAAATGGGAGATAGAGGTTGGGGGTCAGCCCCCCACAAAGATGCTCAGAAAATGCAGAGGAGGAAAGAGAGCGATCCCTGTGTCCAGCACATCCGTCTGCCAGGGACTGCTTATAGAATCATAGAATGCAGGGACACCTCCCACCAGACCAGGTTGCTCCAAGCC
>BJBW01002455.1:129348-224140 GCA_004320125.1 Scolopax mira
GGGCAACTTGGGCCAGGCTCTCATCACCCTCACAGCAAATAATTTCTTTCTAGTATCTGCTGAAGGTTTATCAGAGACCTGGTTGCTTTGTGGCCCCTCAGTGTGGCTGGACGAGGAGGAGGAGATCTTGGTTAGGGAAAGGAAAGAGCTGCTCTGATGGCAAACCCTGACAGATCTGGTGGGATTTCCTCAAGAGTTGTTCTGGCTTCCTTGTTCCTACCACGATACAGAAAATGCAGAACAAATGTCTGTAAGTGCTCTGGCTCTCAGTGAGAACGGAGACATTATCAGCAGGAACATGGAGGGTCTCGTCTTGTCAAGCGCATGAGTGACAGCTCTTTTTCTTCACGCGGTGCGGATCAGCTGAGCCTCAACGTGGGAAACTTTTGTTCTCCAGCTGGGAAAAGTTGGAAAAAGAACGGGCATGGTGTTGGTGTGCTGCCATGGAGGAGCCCCCAGGCTGGCAGGAGATCCTCTCCCTTGTCACCATGGACCTGGGAGAAGCCCAGCCGGGGAGCAGGGAGGGGATGCTGCTGCATGTTGGGGTGTCCTGTGCACGGGTGGAGGAGGGTCAGAGGGTTTCACAACCCAAGTGTTAGCCTTGCTTTAGCTCTGCAGTGAGGGAAATATTTGGGTTTGGGGTAATTTTTTTTGCATTTCCTAGGATCTCTAGATAGTTTCTTTGGCTGAGGTCACCTGGCCACGTTGGGTGCTCAGCAAGCAGAGCTTTGGAAGTGGTTGGTACAGGTGTGAAAGGTGTTCCCTCCCAGTAACACCTCCAACATTAGGTGGGAGGGTGCTATGCCCTGACAGGTCCCGTTGCCCAAAAGGCTTTCTGCCCACCAGCCTCCCCAAAACTCCCCAGTGCTTCCCAGTTCTTTTCTCTTGGACCATACATTGTTGATTGCATTTACTGATAAGAGGTTCCAGTTCTCATGCTTTCTTGTGAACGCAGCAGTTGTAGAGAGTTGTAGAGGTTGTAGAGAGGTGGGGGTTGGCCTCTGCTCCCTCTTCTCTTCTTGCCTGTCCAGGGAGGTGGTGGAGTCACCATCCCTGGAGGTATTTAAGAACTGTGTAGATGTGGCATTTTGGGGCATGCTGTAGTGCCCGGGATTGTTGGTTTGTGTCTGTTTGTTGGTTGTTGTTGTTGTTGTGTTTTGGTTTTTTGGGGTTGGGTTTTTTTGGGGTTCTTTTTTGTGGTTGGAATCGATGATCTCAAAGGTCCCTTCCAACTATGAAGATTCTGTGATTCTGTGAGACTTGCCCTCCCCAGGTCTCATTCATCTCCCTTCAGGTCTGATACCGCCGTAACACAATTAAGATTGAACCAGACCAGGGGAACCTATAGTTTTCGTTTCCTAGACACCATCAGGTGCATTAAGAAAGCTGTAAGGGCAGCTTTGCATCTATTAAAGGAGATAATGGCTTTCCCTTATACCTGCTCGGTCAGAAGCAAAGCATATAGAATTTCCCTGTCCTTGAGATCAGCTCCTCTAAACAACCGCTCTATTACCTTCGAAACACTCTTTTAAGTTGCTCACTGTTCCTGTCATTATATTTATTTCCAAAACCTCCCATTTTGACATTTTGTTCGGAGGAGGGAGAAACAATCTTGCTGGTTGCCGTGAAATTTAGTTTAGACTAAAATATGTGCTGTGACTCAGGCTGCTAAATGACCTTGTGCACCGCTCATTGTAATCCAAAATTGCCAGGCAAGCGGAGTAATTAGTTGTGCAAAATCAAATAACTTTAAATCCTCGCATTGAGTAATGACCCAGAAAAATCACTTAGGCTCTACAATAGAAAAAGACCTGGAGCAACTGGCTTTATTTTTTACTTTTGTAGCTCTGCCCCCTTTGATGAAGGAACAGGGTCTCCTCCCTCCTCCTGTTAGACGCTGTCAGGTGCTGCCCAGAACAATTGGTCACGGCTTAGTTGCTGTGACCCAAAGACATCATAGCTTTGGGTGCTGACGCCCAAAGACATGTACCAGGTACAGAGCTGTTTAAACAGCTGCTTCATGGACTCACGTAGTCACAGAATTGTCAGAGTTGGAAGGAACCTCTAGAGATCATCCAGTCCAACTCCCCAGAGCACATCACTCAGGACGGCATCCAGGTGGGGCTTGAAGATCTCCAGAGAAGGGGACTCCACACCCTCCCTGGGCATCCTCTTCCAAAAGAAGTTTTTCTTCATATTTGAGTGGAACTGAAAAGAGTCTGGCTCCATTCTCCTTCAATCCACCCTTTAGACACTTATAAACACGGATAAGGTCTCTCCTCAGCCCTCTGTTCTCAAGTCTAAAGAATCCCAGTTCTCTCAGCCTTTCCTCATCAGGTAGATGCTCCAATGCCTCCATCATCTTTGTTGCCCTATGCTGGACCCTCTCCAGTAGTTCCCTGTCCCTCTTGAACTGGGGAGCCCAGAACTGGACGCAGTATTCCAGTTGTGGCCTCACCAGTGCAGAGCAGAGGGGAAGAATGACCTCCCTTGACCTACTGGTCACACTCTTCCCTACTGGACCCTGGGCAACTTGGCCCATTTGCCCTCTTGGCAACAAAGGCACATTGATGGCTCATGGAAAATTTGCTACCCACCAGGATTCCCAGATCCTTCTCCTCAGTAGTGCTTTCCAGAAGATCCACCCTTAACCTCTATTGGTGCCTGTGGTTCTTCCTCCCCAAGTGCAGGACCCTACATTTGCATTTGTGGAACCTCATTAGGTTCTTCTCTGCTCAGCTCTCCAGCCTGCTCAGGTCACACTGGATGGCAGCTTCCTATCATCCGAGATGAGCCCGAGCAATAAAAACCTGTACTCAGACCAGTAAACCCCACTGGGCAGCAGGACAGGGGACAACCTAACATGCCAATACCTTTGAAATCCGCACTCTCCCTTGGCTCCACGTAAAACTCTGCTTCTAATACAATTTCTTTTGGAGCAGGGGAGGTCATCCTGCCCCTCGGCTCTGCCCCAGGGAGGCTCCATCTGGAGCACTGTGTCCAGTTCTGGGCTCCCCAGTTCAAGAAGAACAGGGAACTGCTAGAGAGGGTACAGCAGAGGGCTACAAAGATGATGAAGGGCCTGGAGCATCTCTCTTACAAGGAGAGGCTGAGGGACGTTTTAATCTGTAGAAGACTGAGGGGGGATCTAATCAATTCTTACAAATACTTAAAGGGAGGGTCTGTTTATGGGAAGGGCAGGAAGCGTCAGATGAAGGTACATGAGAGCTGCCAAGGAGATTGGATTTATCCTCCACAACTGATGGCATAAAAGGGGGCTCGGAGCCATTGTGTTCCCAAGCCTAATCCACACTGGCTGTAAAAACCAATCTGCCACCGAAGGGAGGAGATGAAGTGTTTTTAATAAGAAAATGAGCCGTTTGCAATGCACTTTTAATTGGATCAATTTTTCCTTTATTACACAATCTGTAAAAACCCAGCACATACATACTAACCAGACAAGCTCCTTCTCCAGGTAGACAGAGAGCAGAAGCCAAACTAGATCATCACAATCCTTAATTACTCCATTTCATCTCGTTTGGTTGGACAGTCGCAACATCGGGGGGAGGGCACCAGGGCAAGAAACCCAGCTCTGTGAAACCATCTCACAAGGGTTTGTCAGGAAATGCAGACACCCCGGGTGAGGGAGGGCAGGATTTCATTTTCCCTTTTCTCCCTGAAAAGCCCGACTGAAAGCAGCACACCCCCAGGTGCCAACAGCAGTGTCCTGCCCCACCAGAGCGTCCCAGGGTAGTGTGATTTTTTTCTTGAATCTCCAAGTGAGAAGCAGATGAGAGAGGTTTTGTTTGAACTGTGTAACCAGGAACAGGCTGAGGGAACCAACTGCTCAGTTTACTGGACCAGTTTTTGTGGCCCTTCAAGCGCTCCAGGAAATGTTATTGCTAGTAGTGTGATGTTTATTGCAAAAAAAAAACAACAAAAAAAAAATCCATCGGAACAGAAAATGACAGAGGTACATATTATCATAGATAATATTGCTTCAATTATTCAGGTCCACAGTAGCTTCCAGCTTGGAGCAGTTCTTAGGAGAAATGTTTAAAAGACATCACTAGGAGACGAACTGCCATTTCCATAATATTGGAAAAAACGCCTTGAGTTACAATGTAATTAACTGCAGAAGGGCCCTGTAATAGCCTTCATCTCCCCAAAACATACATGCAAGATGAGATGGGCTCCCTGAACTGCTGTTACATACCTCGGGTGACGTCCCCCTCCCACCCAAAGAGGGAAGGTAAATAACCATGTGCTAGCTGGTAGCCTTGGCAAACACACAGAGGGGGGCAGGGGGGGAGCAAATTATAGGGAGAGAAATAAGTCACCCTGGTGGAGGGGCACCTCCATCACACAGCTGGGAGTTTGCTCTCCTGGCCCTATTCAGGGCCTCAGCTGAGCGCAACAGGGAGAGAAAAACCAACAAAAATCCCACCAAAATCTGCTCCCGTCGCTTCTTCTGCAAACGCTGTAACCACCAACCAACTGGCTGGGGCAGCAGCAGCTCCGGAGGCCATTTCACTTTGCTCTTTGGTTAGAGGAAAGTAGAGGGGAGCTTAAAAAAAATTAAAAATAACCTGTTGCCTCCATGTTGTAGCAAACAATTTGCTGTAGCACGGCAGCCGCCATAAAATCAGCTTTTAGATTGTCTGTCGTGCCCCCAAATTTGCAACTCTGTTGTTGATAGCAACAAATAAACGCACTGCAGTCTAACTATTATCTGTGGCAGATTAACATGCTACCACTGTGCCCTATTTAAATGCATCTTGCCTTCCATAAACTATTCTAGGAGAGCAGCACCACACTGAGGTACACATTTATCAGCCAGGAGAGCAGCACTGTGGGGGCCTTGGTTCACACAGCTGCAGTTTTGTGCTTCATTTGGCCCAAAGCCGTGATGAACATGAACTCTGGTGCCTGCTGGTGCTGTAAAAAAAAAAAAAAAATTTAAAAAAAAAATAAAAATGGGAAGAATATAGTGTTTTGCCGTGCAAGGGGTAAAAAAAAAAAGGCAATGCACCAACGGAGGTGCTTCCAAGTAGTAAAAAAGGTAACAGTGAAGCAGCCCCCCCCATTCCCCAACTGGGAATGCAGAACAGTGAGGTGCAGGGGAACACACAATATGTTGCATTTAATCACATTGACTACAATCTCCCAGGTTTATTCCCCCCACCCTCTTCCAAAGACAGTTTCCAGGATACATTTAATAATAAAACAGTGAAGATCAACGGTAGGTTTCCCAATTACAGTTCTTCCCCTCCAAGCTCCCTCCCTTTTTACCCCCCTTGTACCTCACAGGACCCGTAGTGGTAGTAAAAACCCTGTTGCCATCAGAGGGCAGTTTTCTGGCTCCCACAGTGGCCTGGAACTCACTTGACATCAAACAGACACTGTCACAAATGGCACCACTGGGGCAAGGTCCTGAATACCAGAAAAAAGGGGCGAGAAAACATTCCCTCCCCAGTTTGAAAGTAAAGCTCCATCTCTGCGTGGTTTAGGAGGGCTGTTTTGTTTTATGCAGTGCTGCAATCACAAACTGCTTTCTCTGGTAGTTGCCCAGACAACTGCTACCCGGTTCCTTGCGAGTAGCACAGCCAGAAGAGGATTGCCTCTCTAGTCCTCAAAGGGAAGGTGATTTAGAGCAGTCAGTCAGTGTTTATGGCACAAAGAAAGATGCAGTGGTTGAGGCTGGAAGCGGAGGGGATGTGGTGTGAGGAGGTGAGAAGGTTTATGGAGTGACCATTCACGTAGCAAGGAACCAATACTCTCCCTTGCGCTCGTTCTTTTTCACTGTATGGATTTTTATATAAAAAAAGGAGAAAAAGCAAACTACCACCACGGAAGCTATTTTGTTTCTAAACACAAAACACGATGGCCTCTACACCAAACCCCTCTTCGGTTACGGCACGATATTCCCAAACGCTTCAATCCCATCAGATTGCCACGAGGATGGAATCCTCTCTGCTGCCAAAAGTGGCTTCGCCGAGAGACATGCCTTTAAGGGGTGGAATACCTTCTCAGATGGTAACTGTAAATCTTAATGCAATGATCCCAACAGTCCAGCACCAGCAGCTGCCCTTTGGGAGTAATGGCGATACCGACGGGACAGGTGAGACCTTCCCGGATGAGGATATTGTAGCCACCTCCTTTAGGAAAATGCAGGATTTCTTTCCGGCTGCTGTCAGCCACAATGAGGTCTCCTCTGGCATCAACACACATCCCAGCGATGCACCTGAAATCCTCATTCTCAGAGAAGAAGTGGCTTATCTGGCGTCCCAGCTGCCCATCTGGGCCCACGGATCCAATGGAAAAGCCTCCTTCCAAATGGTGTTCGTACTGTCGGTTCTCCAAGTTGAGCCCCAGCCCTTGAGTAAAATAGATGGTCCCTTCAGCGTCGCAGGTGACAAACTTGGGGCGCACCGCGCTACACAAGCAACTGTACTTCACTACCCCCACCCCACGGTCCACCGTGAAACACCAGAGCTTGCCCCCTTCCACGTCGGTGACTACAAACTGGCCAGAAGGCAGGGCGGCGATGCCCCAGGGCTTGCTTAGCTGGCTGCGGTGACACGCCACACAGTGACCATCCATGGTGTAGACCTTGACAGAGTTATCGTAGCTGTCTGTCACACCTATCAGGCCATGGCAGTTCATGGTGACGGAAAGGGGAGTCAAATTGGGCAGGTCTGCTCCAAGGAAACTCAGTACAAAACTATCGATTCCGCTAGGGCTCCGGCGGATCTCCTTCAGGAAACCTTTGCGGGTAAAAACCTGGATTCGGAAATTTCCCCGATCTGCCACAAGCACCTCTCCTTGCAGGGTGACGTGGAGGCTGACAGGGAGGTTAAACATCCCCGGGAGGCTGCCCTTAGAGCCCATCTTCTTGATGAAGTGACACTGCTGGATGCTCGGGGCTGCTTCAGGCATCCTTGGTTTGGCTGGTGAGGAGTTTGGTGTGCAGCTGGCTTCTTCTTGCACAAAGTCAGGCTCCCGAAATGACACCGACGAGGATGCTGCAGTTTCCATGAGCGATTCCTCCATGTTAACGGTGCGGGGTTTCTTTACCACCTGCCCAATCTGCAATGGTCCCACATGGCTCACCTTAAGGAGTTCAACCTCTTGAAGAATCAGCTCCCTTGGGAAACTGTTGGTCAGTTCTGGTTCTTCCTCATCTGCCGCCTCCTCCAAGAGAGCTAGGTCTCCCTGCTTTATTTTGGCAAGGAAATAGTCACAGCGAGACATTATCTGCACTTCTGCTAAGTTCAGCAGATAAGCTTGCTCTTCCATTACCTGATTATTTACCTTCTCCACTTCAGACAGAGAGGTGGTGAAGAACTTGCGTGACCTGGCCAGTTCTTCCTGGATCTTGCGCTCTTCTTTGCTGTAATCTTGCAGAACTGCTTTGTATCTAGATTGCAGGTCCCTGGAAACACCCTCCAGAGATGCTTTTCTTTTCTGCAGATCACCCATGAGCTCCCGAAGTCTGGCAAGCCTCGTCCCAAATTCCCTCCTACGCTCTTCAGCAGCCTCTTTGATAGCAATGACTCTATGTCCTTGGGGCATGTGGGATGTCTCCTTGCACGGCTCACATAAAACCAAGCTACAACTCTTGCAAAAGTGTCTTGGCAACCTTCTCCCACACACCTTGCACATGAGAAGACCTACCACTTCGGCCAGTCCGGTGGTGTCTATGATCTTCAGCACAGTCAAGTTGTCAGTCAGCTGAGCCAAGCTTGTGATCCGTGTAATTTTGCTGCAGAAGGGGCACCGTATCCCATTAATGCTGTTTGCCAGGAGTTTCTCCAAGCACTGTTTGCAGATGGTGTGCCCGCAGTGTAAGAGTTTGGGTCTCAGGTGCTCCTCGGTGAAGGACTCCATGCAAATAGGGCATTCCAAGACCTCTCGGAGTGCATCCGAGTTGAGATGAGGAGCAGCAGCCATGGCTTTCCGAGGCAGCTTTCACCGGTGCAACGTCTTGTACTCGCATCTATTCCAAGGTGCTCCAAATCTGTCCGGAAAGAATAAAGGAAATGTGATTTATGTCATCACCAGAAGCTACATACACATGCAGTTTATTTCTGATTTATCACCCAACCCTGGAAAAAAGAAGCCCAGTTAGTTTTTTTTTTTACCGTGTTTGAAAGGATGGATTAGTCACAGGTAATCTCAGAATGGGCAGATTCCAAAACTAACTCGCAGCTCCTCGTGCGGTGAATTATTCACTTACAAAATTTATAAGTAGAACTAAAAGAAGTGTAATGGCAGCAATAAGGAAGCCCAATAGATATTGATGACTGAATCATCTCCTCATGGTGCCCATCTCCCGCTGCCAAGCCTCAGAGTTTACATAATTTACTGAAACCCGGGAAGATTAAACCAAGCATTCAAAATGTTGCACATCAAAAGAGGAACCAGATGGTGCAACGCTTTAGGACATTAATATATCACCTCTGGAGACCTGCATTCAGATGTGACATCAGATACGAACGAAATAAATGTGGTTGTTTTACTCAGCTTTTCTAGATAGCCAAAAATAAATTTTCAAGGTTTCGTACGACTGCCAGAAAGTGAAACTAGAAGGAATGATTTGTCAGCTTCCACTCGCTCTGGGAATGACTGAACCTACTGAAAACACAGCGAAGATTTTACGCCAGTGCATTTCATTAGCCTCTGCCACGCTGCATCGTGCTTCAGCATGCAAATTAAACACAGCTCAACCCAGCAGTATTCTAGCAGGTATTAGCAATAATGGAGTTAACAGACAACTCCAAACATTAATTAATATACACTACAGGTGTTGGCTACTAGTTCTTGAACTTAGCTTAATTGTATATAATTCCTCTTTATTTCACAGTCTCGCAGCGTTGGCCTCATTCTTGTGTTCTGGTTCAGTTTTCTACCACTCTGGTTGTCGTTCAGCTTCAATCCAGGTTTCTCCATCCTCACATCCCTCCCAGCAGGGAGCAGATCCCAGCAGCTCTCTCTTGCTAAAGCAGCCATCCATTTAAAAGGAACAGAACAGGGTTCACATCATTAAGTTATTATTCAGTAGACTGGGTTTCAATACCTTTGCTATTGCCTTGCTTAGCTGTTAAAAGAAACGGGGAAGGAAACATTTCTTCTGGGGGGAGAGGAGAAGGAAGTAGTTAGTCTTTAAAATGAAGAGATGGTCACAGAGGGATGTGAAGAGACAGCTTTTTCTGAGTAATGGCTGCACGCACGCAGCACTCTCGCCTCCCTGCTGCGTTTGCCTGCTTCATCCTCGGGAGCATTTCAGACAGAAAGGTTCACTGTATTTCAGTTTACTGTTTGCTCAAGTGGAAGAAGAAAACTGCAATGAAGAAAAATTCTTTATGTTCATGCAGGGAAGAAGAAAAAAAAAAGTCGTTTTAATTTATCAGCTGCAGTTAACACTCCCTTAAAACCCACATTTCAGGAAGGGATTCAGCAGCTGAATCTCACAAGTTCCAAGCTGGAATCTGATCCTTGGCTCGAGGGGTGTCACATCCCCGGAAACTGGGGAGTGGTGGCAGTCTGGGCACTGGCTGCTGCTGGCAGTGAATACACTTCCCTTTATTCTTAGCATCTATCTCAGCTGGGGAAGCAGAAGCCTAGGCACCGCCATGTAGATCAGAAACCTTCCTCTGAGGGATAACAAATCTGTATTTTAAAATGATTTTTAAAAATGAAGCACAAGATAGCGCATCCATTCTTCTTATTTTCCTTAGAAATATGTCAAAAGACTTGGTTAGGCAAGGATGGGGGAGCAGCACAGACACAAGATACACCAGGGAGTCATACAAAAAGCCATCTTTAAAGCAAGTATTTTCATTAAAGAACAATAGCAGAGGGGATTTTGCTTAGTTTCAAGTTACATTCATTTTTTTTAGAAAGATGATTTGTACAACAGTCTTTTCGTATATAACCCCTTCTTATCAGGATGCCAATGTGCACCACAGTAATGTGAAATTATTTTTACTGCTTTTTTATCTTTATCTTGCACTCAGCCATCCCTTCATGGAAGTTCCCTTTATAGCGAGTTGTTCTTGCCTATCAGTCCCTCCCAAGGCCATTCCTCTGGTGCAGAGTCAGGTATTAGAGAAAGTCACAGCTGAGGATCAAGCGATAAAATTCTAAATTATGTGAGTTTGGTTTCCTTACATTAAAAAAAAAAAATCCTGTCCTAGTTTCTCTACTCGCTCTGGAGTTCTTAGGCAAGACACCTTGTTTCACTTGTAATTCTCAGCTTGAATTATTTTGGTTAGAGCCTGGCTGGTCACCAGGTGCCCACCAAAACTGCCCTGCTGCTCCCCTCCTCACCTGGACAGGGGGAAGAAAAGACTTGGGGGTTGAGATAAGGACAGGGAGATCACTCAGCAATTACTGTCACCAGCAAAACAGATGGGACTTGGGGAAATTAGTGTCATTTATTACCAATCAAATCAGAGTAGGGTAACAAGAAAGCAAAGCAAATCTTAAACACCTTCCCTCCCTGACTTTTCTTCCTGGGCTTTAGTCCCTACTTCTTTACCTCCTCCCCAGCCAGCGGCACAGGGGAACGGGGGTTGTGGACACATCTCTGCCACTCCTTCCTCCTCATGGGGAGGACTCCTCACACTCCTCCCATGCTCCAGAGTGGGGTCCCTCCCATAAGCAACAGTCCTCCATGAACTTCTCCAATGTGAGTCCTTCCCACGTGTTGCAGTTCTTCACAAACTGCTCCAGCGTGGGTCCCTTCCGCAGGCCTCCCATGGGGTCACAACCTCCTTCGGGCATCCACCTGCTCCAGCACGGGGTCCTCCATGGGCTGCAGATGGATATCTGCTCCACCATGGACCTCCATGGGCTGCAGAGGGACAGCCTGCCTCACCATGGTCTTCTCCAAGGGCTACAGGAGTATCTCTGCTTTAGTGCCTGGAGCACCCCCTCCCATCCTTCTCCACTGGCCCAGGTGCCTGCAGGGCTGTTCCTCTCACATATTCTCACTCCTCTCTCCAGCTGCTATTGTTCTTGCTGTTTTAGAATTTTCCCCTTTTAAACTGTGTTACCCCAGAGGCATTATCAACGCGTGCCCAGCCTTGGTTTGGTGGGTCCCTCTTGGAGCAGGTGGCATTGGCTCCATCGGGCACGAAGGAAGCTTCTGGCAGCTCCCACCCCCGTAGCCCCTCTGCTACCCAAACCTTGCCACCCAAACCCCGTGCTGTCGTTAACAAGTTAAAATAATAGGGTAAGGCTGCAAAAATGTGCGTTGCGACTCTCTCCTGTAGCTTCTATGACAGTATATCAGCGGCGGCGGCGACAAAACCCGCAGGACAATGCACGAATTTGGGGTGGTCTCTTGCTGAAAGCGGCCGCCGGCAGCAGCAGCGGTTCCCAGGCGCTGAGGCCACGGGCTGCTGGTGACAGACCCTCGGCCCCGGGGGCGGCCTGAGGACTCTCGGGGGGGGACACAGTGTCACCAGAACACCGCGCTCGATATAAACGACCGGTTTAACGGTAGCACCAAGCCCCCCTCCCGCCTTCCCACAGCCCCCCGCCGCCGAGGAAGTGACCAGGCGAGGCCCGTGAGGGCGCGGCCTAAGGGGGGGGGGGGGCTCAGACCCATAGAGGGGGCTTTTACAGGGGGGAGCGTCCATCCCGCAGCGGGGGAGAGCCTCAGGAGAACGGGGGGAGAGCGACCCAGCCCGTCCCGGCCGGACCCCAGACCCCGCTGCTGGGTGAGGGGAGGGGGAACCCGCCCGCTGCCCCCACCGCCAGGGGGCGCCCCCGCCTCGCCGGGCCCCGCGCTGCGCCCTTACCTTGCCCGCCGCTGGCCGGGGGCCCCGCGCGCGCCGCTCCCCGGCCTGCCTCGCGCCGCTCCCCGGCCTGCCCCGCGCGGCCGTGACGTCTGCGCCGCAGAGCATGCCGGGAGATGGAGTCCCAGGAGGGGAGGCCCGGAGTCGGGGGAAGGCCCAAGAGCTGCTGCCGCTGAGCATGGCTGGCGGGCGAGGAGGGGCCGAGAGGGGGAGATGGGGGGCGGGAGGGAAGGAGAGGCTGTGGGGGCCCGTCCGGAGGGCAGGAAGGTCGGTGAGGACAGGTGGAGGCCCGCCGGTCAGCTCCGGGAGCTGCCTACACAGAGAGGGCCCAGAGCGGCCAGGTCTCTTCATCCACAGTGTTCCTATGGAGTAAAATTAAAAGGGGGGGAATAAAAAAGGGAAACAGAAACGCATTTTCTTTTTTATTAATTTATTACGTGCGGTTTTGTTACAGGCAGGTTGGTTCACAGCCGTCCCCTGAGCAGCCGGTACCGCAGCTACAGCAGCCCCTTCCCTTCTCCCTGCCCGCCCCTCTGGTTGGGTGCTGAGCCTGCATCCAGCACTGCGTCGCCGACTGAAAATCTGTCTTTCTGGGTCTGTTTCATGCCAGAGCAGCCCGTGAACTCCCAGGACAGAAAAAAAAAAAAAAGACTATTTTTAGCAAATGTAATCCCTTGATTGGGTGATGCCCATAAATACCGCCAGTGAATGGATAGACAGCTGCGGCTGTTGATGCAGGGCCTCGCTCAGGGCGCATCCTGGTTGATATTAATTCCTTTCCCACAGTGCCCCAATTCTGCACTGTTGGCCTGTGATCGCTGCAGCTGCCGCGGCGCAGGCAGAGAATCAATGAATGGTTCGTGGGCAATCCAGGAGTTTGCCCTCAATCGGAGGAGACCTGGCGTTTCCTGGTCGTTTGACTCCTTTGCTCGCACCTGGCAGGTAGCAAAGGATGGCACCTCCATTGCACCTGCACAGGGCTAATGACAGCACTCATTAATCACAGAATCAGTCATTTCCCTCCTGCTTTTCCTTTCTTCCTCCTCATCTGTTCAGGTTTTATTTCTGACCTCTCTGCACGTTAGACAGGCTCTCGGCTGCCTGCAGGCTGGCAGTGGTAGCCAGAAGCAGAGGTTTTACTCCTGGTCTGCTCTGCCCTGGTGTCTCTCAGGGTCGTGGTCTCGTAAGGGCCATCAGTAACACCAGGCCTGTTCCAGCTCGGCTTTTTCTCAGCCATTGTGAAACAGCTGGACAGACAGTGGAGAGACCAGTTGTACTGTGGTGCTGCACAGCAGATGAGGAGATATCAGCGCTTGGGGCTTCCTCTGTGGGAGCAGGGAGAAGCCCAGGCCTGGGCAGCGAGGTCCAGGGGAGCCGTGTTGGTGCCACCGGCTGGTCCCAGTGGGATCCAGGCAGTATCCCGCAGTCAGGTGAAGGTCCAGAGGAGTTTTCTGCCTGGGGATGAGGGGATTTAATCATTTCCCGTGCGGCACAGCTGGCTGAGGGGCCGTGCCCAGACCTTTCAGCAAAAGCTGCAGCACTTTTCAGTGCTGCTTGCTCACCCGCTCCAGCAGCTACCAACCAGCGCTGAGGAAAGCGCTAGCATAATGCAGCATTTCTTGCCACCTTCTGGCTTTTGGTATTTTTCCTATTTATTTTTTTTTTTCTATTTAGAATAGAATAGTTGAGTTGGAAAGGATCTACAGGCACCAGGAGCAGCAGGGATCAGCAACGTGGGCAGCAGATGCACTCAAAGGCAGCAAGAACAGATGCAAAGCCTGACCAGGGTTGCTAAAGAAAATGAATGAGATTTGTGGCCTCCTTGATTCATGCTGTGCTTTGGGCCCTGAGCAGCAAAGCTCAGTGGGACCCCCACTCTGGGCACCAGCAGCTCCCTGGGGGTGTTACTGTGCCCAGGGAGGGGACATGGGATTCGCTCCCAGCTCCTGGCATCAGCAGGGAAGTGCTTTTTCTGCCCCTTGTATATTTTGCAGTGAATAAAAGTGGATGTTAGCACCGAAGCAGGGTGGTCTGGCAGATTTTGTGAGCACACTCCTGAAAATGAATAGAATAAGGGGAAAATAATGGTGGAAATAAGAAAATAAGCTTTTAATGCATCCTGGGGAGAAAACAAAGGACTCTCTGGATTTAGTTCGAGGTGATAATAATGAGCCAATGATAATGTTACCCAGCGTGTTGGAGTATGGAGACCCTGTGCCGTGATGGGGAGGCTGGGATGCCTGACCCCCTGGTCAGGGATCTGCCCCATGCTGGTAGCCAGCCAGCTGGGCCAGCAGGGCTTGGTGAATCTCAGCCATCCCATGAGATGGGGATGGAGCGTGCAGGTGTGTTGGGGCAGGGAGGGAGCCAGCTGCGCATGTGGGGGTGGCAGCAGCAATTTGGGGGGGTCACGGAGAGCCTCTTTGTGGGGCTGTAGTGGCTCAGGGGCAGGAGGGCCAGCACTGAGGTGCTGCTGAGGGTTGGATGAGCCGGGCAGGGCTTCTGTTCCTCAAATGGGAGCTGGCACAGATGGTGGGGTGGCAGTGGAGATTCTGCAGGGCTCTGCAGAGTTGGTTCCTTTGATAAAGTGAGTTCACTGGTGATGCCTGCACCACCCCTTTTTATAGAGGTTTATCAGTGGTCTCTAAAAGCCCTCCTGGCTTTTTTTTCTTAATACTACAGACTTGCAAGTCTGTAAATGTCTCATCTGAAGCCGAGGCTATGGCAGAGGCTGCCCGGCTGACCTGTGGGCAGAGGAGATGATATGCCTCTGGATTCTCCCTGCTGGCACCTTCGGGATCAGTTGCAGGGCAGAGGGGCACCCACAGCCAGGCAGGGTGCTGTCCTGCTGAGCCACAAGCACCACGGTGTAGTTCTCTGGCCACTCCTTGTGGTTGGGCGTCGGGGCACTGAGAGTCCACAAGGTTCTGTGTTTAATTGAGTTACATTAATTGGCTGGGAGCAGCGGTCAGAGCAGCAGCAGGGAGAGGGGTTGTTGAGGGGCAGAAGCAGGCAGGCAGCTGGCAGCGTGGGGCTCTCTGGACATAATTGGGGTAAAAAGGGGGTCACAGACCATCCCGTGCACTCAGGGTTTGGGTTATCCTGTGGTGGCACTCAGGGTTTGGGTTGCCAGGCTCGTCTTTCCAAAGCGTGGGGCTCCCTGAAGGATGAGGCCCAGCATCTCCCTGCAGAGGGGCTGTGGGGGTGACAGCAGCAGAGGTGGCCATCTCCAGCCCGAGAGCCATCTTCCCGCGATGCCACGAGAGGGCAGCAGGTCCTCACAGACCGCAGTGGCCACAACTGCCCCGCAGCCACACCAGTGGCACGGCCCCACATCAACCCACCAGCTGCTCGGGGGGCTTGGTGATGGTCTCCCATCAAACATGGTCCTGCGGTTGCTTACGAGCCCCATCCTGAATGCTTCTAGGGTCTCGGCTCACCTGCTGCATCCCTCCCGGACAGGCTGTGGTCATGCCTTTACCAGGCTTCCCATACATTCCCCAAAAGTTGGGTAGCAGTTCCGAGGTGAACCCTCCTTTGCCCCACATGTGAGCCCGGGGGGCACGGGCATTGCTGGCTGCTCCAGGGATTGGCAGAGCCAGCCCGAGCCTGGCATTCCCTGGGTAACAGAAAGAGCTGGCACCGTGTTTCTTGCACACGTGGACACATGTGACAGGGGAGCACTGCTGGCTCCCCCGGACATCACTGTCACGGCAGCTCTGACCAGTGTTTGCCCTTCACCACCAACAGGCAGCATTAAATCTGGCCAAAGTCTCCCAGACCTGTTGGTTACTGCACTGACAATAACTCACTGCAAAAGAAATCCCCAGGCAAACACACATATTGATTGTCTTTCTGACACTCTTTCGATGGATTTGATGACAAATGGGGTATTGTTCCACCAGGTAATAAACCTGTGTCAGCCTGTGCCAGGGATGTGTATTGGCCATAAATCCCCACTGCTCTGCCTGTGGTAGCATTAGTCTGTCCAGTCCTGGTGGCATAAAGGGGAGGTGGACCAAAATTACATCATTTCCTTTAGTGAAATACCAAACCCAGGTCCTAAATCAGGCCCAGGTGAGCAGCCGGTGGGTGTCATGCTGGGCCTGGAGGAATCCCTACTTGGGTCTGTTCCTGACGTTCCCTCTACAGCTTCAGCTGGAGAACCTTCTCTCCTTGTTCCAAGCTTTTCTGCTGTTGAAGAGCTACCACATCCTACCCCTGATGTGGCTGCATTCTTGTGGCGAGTGGAGTGATTCCCAGTTTTGGAATGAGTTGGGATCTTCTGGAAGAGTCGCTGTATAAAACACCAGGCCGCTGGCAAGCCCATCTCCTCCTGGAAGCTCTCAAGACAAAACGGCTCTCCGATACAGGAGAGTTAGGTGTTCTGCTTTTGTTGTTGTTGTTGTAGTAGTGGTGTTACTGTGCTTCCCTCTTGTCTGAGCACTAGGAGGCTCTTCTGGTAACACTGGAAGCGTTTCCCCACATCTGCAACTGCTGCACCCTGAGCAGGGACCCCTGTGCGGGTTGTCACTTCATGCTGTGGGGGGGATCATGGAGATGGAGCCCCCCCAGAGGCAAGCAGTACCTCCACACACCCTGCACTGCTCATCTTCCCTTCCTTATGCAAGGCTTGACACTTAGTGGAAGGCTGTGATTTTACTTGTTTTGTTGTGTTGTTTTGGGGTTGGTTGGTTGTTGGTTTGGTTTTTTTTTTAAAAAAAATACTTATTTCAGGCAAACAAACAAACTAATAACTCCCACAAGTTGCCGTGAGGAGTCCAACCACATCCGCGGTGCTGTGCTTCCAAGCAGATGTTGCCAGGATTCAACCGAGGCGCCAGCAGCCTTAGCGAAAGCACATTGAGATGCGAGGGCTGATAAGGAATCCCTCTGTTCTCGCTGCTGCTGCTGCTGTGCTGCAGCCCCTGCAGCCAAACCTCAGCCTCCCACCAGCACAGCACCCTTGGGGCACCCCAGCAGCGGTCACCCTTCCCTGAGGTGTGAAGCGGGGGCTTTCCAGGAGCACTCTGAGCGCGCTCGGGAGATGAATCACTTCTGCACAAGGCTCGTGCCCCATGGAACTGAACGCTGAAGCTGGGTTTGCTTACTCTGGGCCAGAGACAGCTTGACATGAAGACCACAGGAGTGTCTCTGGTGGCTTCAGCAGCAGCTGGAGATGGCATTGCAATGGTACATTGCAGGGTCTGGTTCGGATTCTCTCCAGTCCAACAGCAAGAACTTTCTTCGATTTGTCAGGAATAGGGTTGGGTAGCCCCTATTTTCGCTTGAGAAGTCACCAGTCAGCTGGGCCTCAGCACTGGCAAACACAGTGCAGTGACTAGGGAATAAAAAACAGACCCATGCTCCAGGGGTTTCCCCAGGAGTGGAGAAAAAACTGTCGGGTTTGCTGTGGGGAGAGGAGGCTGCCCCCGAGCCCCCTTTTGGTAAGCAGATAACCCAAACCCATCTCGAAGTGGGAGAGAGGGAGATAGAGGGACCTCAATCCCTTCTCCTGGGGCTACAATTGTAATGACAGGTCCCAGAATACAGGGGTGTGGTTTGGGGGAAAATATCTCCCAGATTGGAATAATTCCTCTGTGAGATGCTACAAGTGGTGGCTGATGCAGGTGGGTAGAAAAGGAGGTGCTGTCTCCCTCAAGAAAATGACCAGCTTTCTAAGGATGAGTACAGGCCTGAAGGCACCTGGAGTTGGGGCTTTCCACCACCTGAGCAAGCAGATGAGGAACAGCAGTTCCTCCTCACCACTTCTCCTCAGCTCTGGAGGAGCTGGCTCACAAGCCGGGTGTGCAGCTGTCACTCTCAAATAATAGGTTCAAACAGCAGAAAGGGGATGATTATTTTGTTAGGACTCTACTTCAGCCCCCAAAGCTTGTTCCACAAAAGCCACCAGGAATTGCTATCCAGTGCTGATGACTTCCAAGTGCTCATCTGGATGAGAGCTGGTAATTTGGCAGTGAAGCTCATCTCCCTCTGCTGAGCCACGTCCTATTTAATTTTCCTCCTTTGGATTTTTACCCAGAGCCGTTTTGGTACAAGGGAACACTGTGGGTCCCTTGCCAGCTGAACCAGTAAGGCTGGGCTGCAGTAACCCGTTGCCATCCTCAGGAATACAGTTTGCAAAGCAGTGCATTTTCCCAAAGCAACTGGGGCTTCAGCTGTTTTAAAGAGGATTAAACACAGCCAGACATTTCCACTGTACCTATGAAGTCTGCTCTGCTGACAAGCCCACCGTGAGTCACCAGGCTCCACAGTTAATCTTCTCTTGCTGAGTTCATGGCCGCTGTGGAAGGGGAGCTGCACTAACACGGTTTTGTACCTTACTTTATTTGCAGACCTCTACATTTTTCCCTGTATGGCTCCGTTTGGTGACTGCTGCTCCTGAAATGGCTTTGCTCCATCTGGGTTTCCTTCAGGAGGAAGGAGCAACCCTTGCTTTCAGGCCAGTGCCTTTGGGGAGCTCTTGAAACCATTACTCCCAGTCAAAAGACCCATTCCTTGGAGCGATGGAGGCAGCAGGTAGTGAAGGGTATGTTGGACCAGCTCATGCTCATTTTATTGTCTTGCTAAAGGGGCTGTGTGGTCAGGTGGACACTGGAGGATGGTTCTCCATGTCTATCTCACCATTTGCAGAGAAGCTATGTCCTCTCCTTCACCAAGGTGACCTGTGTGGTGGACTATCACTGCAAGGAGCTTCATCTGTATTTCTGGATGGGTCAGATAATGCAAAACACTTGAGCCTAAGCTCATACAGTTGGGGTGTCCTGTCGCGACGGAGGGAAGACAAGGACACACTCAATATGAGTGATCAGCAAGCTTCAACTTTATTGTAATCCGCTTACATTTTTATATTGTTTTAGATAATTATGCCTACAAGTCAGTCCTGGATAGGCTAAGCTCTAAAAGTTATAATTATATGGTCTTCCTACTTGCAGTTTGCTAACTGAGCGAATAGTTCCCCTTTTGCATTCCTACTTCCCCAAAGTTGTTTCCTTCTTTGCTTCAAGGTTGGCATATCCTTGTAAAAGTCCGTTGCCAGCATGACTCAGGAAAGCCAGCAAGGCCTACTCTGGCTAACTAGGCTTTGCACGGAGACTCAGAGAAGTTGGGTTCGATGTTTCTCAAGTTCCTGCTCGGCTAGTGTGATCAGGTCTATGTGGCCCTTCTCAGCTAGCCAATCCTCCATAGTGTCCCTCAACATGGGGCAATTCAGGGAGACAGGAGTTAGTGCTCTCCTGCAGAGGGAAATTCTTGCTCAGAAGTTTATTTTGCTCCTTACTTGTCCCAGCTTGCTCCTCACAAACACAGCCCGTAACTTAGGAGGACCAAGGGAGGTTGCTCTTCCTGCTTATTCATCCCACTCCTTGCTGCTTGTTTGTACTCGAAGAGCACCTGAGCCCACAAGTGTGGTGTCCCCTGGGCTTTAATGTAACAGGGGGGAGAAGCACAGAGCAGGCATCTCAGAATGGAGCCTCCAATAAGGCATTCCCGGAGCAGAGATCCAGCAGCCAGACCATGCTGCCCATCCAACTTGGGCTGTCTCCACAGCGTCTTCCAGGTCTTGGTGGAAGCCTGTATGTACAATTTGAAGAATGATTTTCAGAAAGTCTTTTAGAAAGGCTTGAAACTGTGAGTCATGTCTCCAGACAAGCCTTAGGTAAGCTTAGGCTAAGCCATAGCCTGGTGTTAAAGATGCATCGAGGCATGTGATGAGAGTGGTCTGTAGTTCTCAGCTATAAAGCCAATAATTCAGGAAGGCAGGTTTGAGATAACCTACTCCAATTTCTCTTCAGCTCTACCTTCATGTTCTCCCTTAAAGCGTTGCTCCAAAGCTTCCTTTCCCGTGGAGGATTGCTGAAATCACTGCTTGAGCTCTGGTGAAGAAGCTTTGCAGCCCAGAATGTCATGTCATCTCTTTCTTTCTCTTCTAAATGTAGTTTAGGAGCAAAAAAATGTTACTCTTACCCAGAAGTGAGCAGAGGCTCATGATACCGCCTTGCAGCTTTGCTCTTTCTGAGCCACTCAGTTTATGGTGGCTCTGTGGCTTTCCCTTACAAGTCTTAAAGTTGCCTGGAGCTGCTCTTCCAGAAAATACTCTCTCCAAAAACCATCTCCAACTCTTGTTTTCCATGTCTGTGTACACCGCTGCCTCCCTAGATGTTGAGACATCTCCTCACAGCCTTGTATTAATTTATCTTAGCAACTGCTCCCCACTTTTATCCCACTGAAAGATGGATTGATTGGAATTTGCTCGTTCTTCCCGTGACAGCTTTGATCCTGCGCACAGAAGTGTTCCGTGACAGGCAGACAGGGAAGGGCTGTCCCTAGCCTGAAGGGCTTGGGGAGTCATGAATGAATACTGTGTTTACTTGTCTTTTGAATTGTCTGCTGCCTGGCTAGATCAGCTGCACGTCTCTGCAAGCTGAGAGCATTGAAACAATCCTTGTTTCTCCACAGGTCCTTCTTGGGACTGGAAGGTTGTTGTTGGAAGGCTCACAGTGTTGGGATCCTCATTTGGGCATAGGCTGGAGAATGGCTTTTCTTCTGTAGGTCTGTCACCAGGTTATAGAAGCTGGGCATTCCTTCTTGGGCCTTCCTTCTTGGATCAACCCAAGAGGAATGTCTATAGATAAAGTGTTTAAGTAGAAGTGTACAGGACAAAGAAGGGAGTCTGGGCTTCTTTGCTCAGGGTATCACCAGGTTCGATGCTTTTCTTGTCCTTAGGGAGTGTTTGGACCAAAGCAGAACAAAGTAAGGCTCTCCAGCTTTATCTCCCTGTGGTTAAGACCACCAGAAAGTTTCACAATGGGTTTCAAAGGCCTGAATATTTCCTGAAAGCAGAGTGTTGACAGTGGTTTTGGAAATGCCTCCATCTATTCCCCGTGCTGTGAGATTGTTCTGGTACCCACTTACCCCCTCTGCCAAGGGGCTTTTCATCCCACAATGTCGTTTCTTTGCAGTCTCCTTTGGCTCCGTCTCAGTGTCCTGCATAACATGTCACCCAAAGAGAGAGCTAAGGACAGCAGGGACTAGAAAAGGGCTGGTGTTGGGGCAGGGATGAGGGCGCTCAGCTCTTTGACCTGGTCACTTTGCAGAGGTTTCTTTTTGGCAGGGAAGATATACTTGGGTGGTTTTGTTTCATTTTGAAGTCCCCAAAGCGAATATGCAAGTTATAAAAAAGGAGGGTGGAAGTGCTCGCACTTTCTACCCACTCCCAAGCAGTGACCAGCAAGTCCTGGTTTTCTCCTCTTCTCGACCTTTCTGCTTTCCTGCTCCCACCTGGCCTAGACCTTCAGCAGCTGCATTTATCCCATCTACAGCAAAGTTTGGGTTTGGGATGACTGTGCTGAGATTAATTTAATGTTGTTTGGTTTCTTCCCTCCCCCTAAACCAGAAACAACGGAGCTTGGAAACAAGAAGGAGCTGAAATCCATGCCCTTCATTACCTATCTCTCGGGCCTGCTGACGGCACAAATGCTGTCTGATGACCACCTCATCTCAGGTGTGGAGATTCACTGTGAGGAGAAAGGGCGCTGCCCATCCACTTGCCATTTGTGCCGGCGCCCTGGCAAGGAGCAGCTCAGCCCTACGCCGGTTCTGCTGGAGATCAACCGAGTGGTGCCTCTGTATGCTCTGATCCAGGACAATGAGACCAGGGAGGTGAGTGAAGTGGTGGACTATCTCCACCACTATGATCTTGCCTTAGTCACCTCTCAAGTCTGCCTTCCGGAGTCTCTGCATAAATGTTGGGTTCTCTGGAGTGGGGCAATGTTTTTGTGGGCGTATCTTGTGAGGAACACTTGAGGACAGTGTCAGTGATGGAGCTGGCAGGTCCTGCTGCCCGGCACCCACAGCCCTTGCTGACTGGTGTCTCCCTGCCTTCAGGATAGTGAAGGCAATGCTATGAGGGTGGTGAAGTGATTCTACCCCTCTACTCTGTTCTCATGACACCCCACCTGGAGTACTGTGTCCAGCTTTGGAGTCCTCAACACAGGAAGGACATGGACTTGTTGGAACGGGTTCAGCAGAGGGCCATGAAAGTGATCAGAGGGCTGGAGCACCTCTCCTATGAAGACAGGCTGAGAGAGTTGGGGTTGTTCAGCCTGGAGAAGGGAAGTCTCTGGGGAGATCTTAGAATCCCTTCTAAGGGGTGTACAGGAGAGATGGAGAGGGACTCTTTTATCAGGGAGTGTAGTGATAGAACAAGGGGTAATGGTTTTAAATTGAAAGAGGGAAGATTTAGATACTAGAAAGAAATTCTTTACAGTGAGGGTGGTGGGATTCTGGAACAGGTTGCCCAGGGAAGTCATGGCTGCTCCATCCCTGGAGGGGTTCAAGCCCAGGCTGGATGGGGCTTTGAGCAACCTGCTCTAGTAGGGGATGTCCCTGCCCAGGGCAGGGGGTGGCACTGGATGATCTTTAAAGTCCCTTTCAACCCAAACCAATCTATGACTCTATCAGCAGCTGAAGCCATGGTCCTCCCTGGTGTCCAGCCACAGCAGGTGCTGGTGTTCAGGATGTGTCCTCCTGTAGAGGGGTCTTAGCAGCCAGGCATCGGATGTCTGAGGTCTCAGGCATTGGCTGTGCGAGGGGTATCCAAAGCCCTGCGAATGGTGGCCAAAGCCCTGTAGCATGGTTTTGCAAAGTGCTGGTGCAGAGGGAATAACCAGCCCCCCCCGGGACAGTCCTGCAGCCACAGGAGGTCACTGTTACTCCAGGAGGGACCGGCCAAGCTGGATGTCATTCTTCCCTGGTGCTGGACTCCTCTCCCTCCTGCAAGAGCTTCAGTGTTAATCCTATGGAGATTGATTTCCCACTTTCTCTGGTCACTGCGGCCCCCTACCCCCTTCCGTAGCCCTCTGACCCAGGTCCCAATTCCAAAAATGACAGACCTGCTTAAAGTCACTTATTAGCACTGAGCCTGCACTTGATTAAGATGCTTGGAGTGAGGCAGCGTACAGCAGCTGTGGGTGGGATGCAGAGGGCTGCAGGTTGGGAAGCAATCCTAGCACATGGAGGTGTGACCACCAGGAATGATACTTCACCCCTTCCTAGAACCAAGGGCAAAGGACCCCCTGTGCTTCTTCTGGCATTCAGGTACCTTATGGGGACTATCTCTCCTTGTCTGTCTTGGTCTTGTTCCTGCTTTCCCATCTATAAACTCTCCTGGTTCTTCCATGCAGCCATGCGTGTCTTCCATACCTCCTCTCCTCTCTCCTTCCAGCTCTTTTCCCTAAACTCCCTTTCTCCCACTATTTTCTCTTCCTGCATCCTTTCCCGCTCATGCCTGCTTGTGTCTCTGGGCAATACTAGTGTAGACATTGACTTGCCATTTTCAGCATGTCCAAGAAACTTCTGGGATGAGGCATTACAGGTACAGAGAGACCAAAGGGAACATTGGTTTCCTTCAGGCAAGAAGGATGTATTCTCCAGCAGCAATCTGCAGGAAGACAGTTCCTTTTCAGGTACAAGAGGGAAGTTAGCCAGCAAGGAAGGAGTAAGAGTGAAAAGAAGCAGAGCCCAGCAGGATCTGGGGGGGATCTCCATGGACCTTGATCACCACCACCTCCCCTTTTTGAGCCCTGCACCCAGGTGGCAGTGCCTGTCTGGCCTTGGTAGTGCTCTCATCATCATCATTTGTCCCCCCCTAGCCCTACTGATGCTGCCTGCCCTCCCGAGCTTTCTTGGGGCACCTCCATGGCCTGGGGAGCTGGATCCTGTGTTTCAGCAGTAGCAGCAGGAGCCTCCTTCACTCCCTCCCCTGGCTCGGGCGGAGGGCTGGCCCCATCAGCTGCAGCTGGAGCAGAGCCTGCATTGTGCTTTCTGCTGAGGCACTGGGAAAACCAGCAGACAAACAAAAGCACCCAAACAGGAGAAGCCCCTGTCATCTTCCAGAGGGCTGCATTCAATATGTCCCCTCCTCCTCTTCCCTCCACCTGCTCCCCCAGAGGTGGAGGGGTCCCTCCCCTGGGGAGCCTGTGATGTGTGTGAATCTGCTCCCCTTCACCCCGGGGTGCTCTCCACCAGCAGGGATGGGGTTGGAGGCGGTAGGGAGAGGGATTCAGGTGGCCATAGGATGTAGGATGCTGCTGGAGCAGGTGCTAAGGAGACACCAGGAGGTGGCAGTGAGCAGTGCGTGCCAGGACAGGTCACCTTGTTCTATCCACAGTGGTAGGTCCTGTGGTGGGGGGCTGCACACTGTCCTCTCTTACGCCCACCATGAAGCCGCACTGGCTCTCGGTGTCTTGGCTGTGGGCTTCCCTTGATGGCAGACCTTCTCATCCCTCCTGTCCCTCCAGCCCATCCAAGGCCATCCCCCCCTTGCCACAGCAAGATAGAGGGAGTGCTTTTTGCCTTCCCTGTCCCTCCTTCTCTTTCCTGGCCATTCGCATTCCCTCAACATGAATCCCTCATTTTGCATCACTCCAGAACTTTCCTCTCCCCTTCTTCCTTGCATCTTAAACCTTCATCTTATCTGCTGTCCTGCTCTTTCCATCCCTTCCTCCCCACCTGTCTCTCCCTTCTCTCCATCAGCCTCTCTCCTGCAGGATATTTATTTCGCTCCCTCTCCTCTCTCTCCTGCCCTTGGGCCCTGGATTTTTAGGAGGCCCTTAGGACCTTGATTTAATTCAAAAATTGAGTAATCTCAGCGTTTGCCTGCAGCCACAGCCTGCTCACAACATATGGGACCCAGCCCATGATGCAGAGGCTTGCTGGGGGGCACATCCCCACACTGCTGTCCCCATCGATCTCAGCAGGAGCCCGGCATGTGGCTGGCACCCTGGCAGGGCTATCAGCCAGAGCCACTTCACTGCCTGTGCATGGATCACGGTTGTGCTTGTGCCTGCAGAGCCCCTGCTGGGTCACCCATTGGGATGGCAGCTCTCAAGGTTGCAGCAAAATTCCCCATCACTCCTTCCCACCCCTTGCCTGCCCAGTGGCCCCAAGGAGGCATCTCTCACTGCGCAGAGCACGGCCACTGCTGACCAGTATCCCCAGGGTGGCCTTGGCCAGGGCACTGGCAGTGAGGAGCAGGGGAGCTGCAGGGCTCATGTCCCAGGGTCCAGTGACTGCCCAAGCCCAGCCAGAAGGGCAGTGGAGTTATCATGGACCAGAAGGCAAACAGGGGCAAAGGAAAGGGAAAGCACTTCTTTTATCCATTCCATCCTTCAAACTACCTTCTCTCTGCTTACTCAGAGGATGTGCTGATGACAATGGAGTATGTGTCCTTCCTCCCTCTGGAGCGGGCAGTGATGATGGCAAAGTGGTGGTTTCAGAGGGAGCTGCACAAACTGGTGCTGATCTCCCTGCCTTTGCTGCTCGCTTACTCCAATGGCTGTATTCCAGCAGAATTGCAAAGCCCTGCTGGTTTTGATATCTTTTGATACCTTTGGTTCTTGTTTGAGTCTCAGGGCTAAGGTTGTCTGGCACTTGCTGTTTGCAAGGCACAGTGTGGTGGAGCCATGCCCAGGCTCTGTACTTGGAGTCCTTCTGCACATTTATACCACCCCTGAATTACCAGGATGGATGGTCTAGAGGGTCCAAAATAGGGTGAAATTTGTCCATCATACCCCCATTGCTGCCTCTGTCCCAGGGCAGTGGGGAACCCCCCAGTTTTTGCAGACTGGGCTTGCTATTTTGGCTTTCCAGCCCCTGGGCAAGGAGATGGAGCATCCAAGTGTATCACTGATGCTGTGACCACCCCACTTTGGTGTTGACATTGCCCTCAAAGGCTAGAACAGATGAAAAAGAGCTCACCTGAGAAATCCAGTACCCCAGGAGCTCAGCACTATTGTCTCAAGACCCCACACTTCCTCAGAGGAGATGGTCTTGTCGGACATCATCTGGTGTCTGCTGCTGACTTTGGGCTCACTATGGTGCCTTGGAGAGAAGCCCTTGACTTTCTTGGGTAAACATTGTCCCCATGGCCATCCCAGTTCAGCCCACGGGGCTCCATAAGTGGTGACCAAAGATGTGCCTGAAGACTGGTTCCAGGCTTGAGCAGGATTAGGAGAAATGTTTGCCTGAGGACGAGGGACAGAGGAAGAGAAGGCAGAGGCTGAAGAAGTCAAATTTGGACTCACTTCTCATGGCAGAGTTTGGCCGTACCCCTTGAATCCCATTCAGGAGGGTAGATATCTGGGCCCTTCCATCGCCCTGGACCCCAGGGCTAAGTCTCCTGATGTCCCCTGCCCGCCTGGGGCAGCAGGAGGAGGGTGCAGGATGCTATGGGGACAGGGTGAGAGGTGTCCCCGAGGTGATGGGCTCCCTTTGGCCCCTGTACAGCACCACTGGGCAGAGATACTGGAGGACAATGGTCCTCCCTGTGCACACTCGCCTTCCCCAAAGCAGCCCCCAAAGGCGTGAAGAGCTGGTGCCAGGGATTTCTTTTTCCACACCAAAGCTGAAAGGGAGCCAGGGCGAACAGGGACAGTGTTTGTATTGTTGAGGTGAGGGTGGGTTTGTTTTGTTTTGTTTTGGTCTGGGGTGTGGGGTTTTTTTTTGGATTTGTTTTCACTTTGTTTGAATATCAGCTAATTGGCCCCTTGTCCTCCTCCTCCTCCTCACACGCTGGAGCATCCTGCTGCAGCTCCAGCCCACATCCGACTTGCGTTTCCCCGGGAAGAATAGCCGCATTGTAACCGCCCCGATCGGGCTATAATGGGGAGCTTTGTAGCCAAGGTGTGAAAATGGAGCTTTCTCCCCAGGAGGAGACTCTTGCTGCAGCCCAAAGGCTTTTATTTCCCCCGCTGCCAGGTTTTACACTGTCCTCTGCCTCTCCCTCGGATCCCATAAATAACAGGAATCGGGATGCTGCCCACCCTGGGTCCCTTCCAGCACCCTGACCTTTCCAGTAAACTGTTGATGTGCCTTCCCAGGATGAAGTGCTGGTGATCCTGCTCCCTGGAGACCGTCAGCCGGAGGCAGGGAGGGTGTGAGCAGCACAAGATGAGATCACCTGCCAACAGCAGTAGGGAAACTTCATCCTCTTTCTCTGCGAACCTGGAGCAGACTTTCAGACGCGAACTGCATGATCCTGGAAAGAGTCTCTGGCCTGGGAAATCCTTAGTTTTCCTCCTCTTGTGGTTTTGGTTTTTCCCTCCTCCCAGAGAAGTCTAGACCAAGGAGCAGCATTATCTCCTGTGAACTGCACTCAGCTTTTCCTCCAGCCACCCTATCATCATGGTAGCATCCCGTTCAGGCTGGGAAATCCCTGTGGAAGCCTGCATCCCATAATCATCTTTCCCTTGATGAATGATCAATATTTCTATTGCTATCTATAGACTGATTGGAGCACCTGAGAGCTCCAGTTAATGGCCTGGTTCTGTCAGGCACCGTATGGGGTGACATCGCTGGGTGACTGGGTTTGCTGGTGAGCCAACCATTCTGCCCTTCTGCCACCCGTCCATGCTTGGGGGAAGGTGGTGGTGGTGGTGGTGGTGTAGGCACCATCTCCATCCTGCAAATGGGAAGGGACAGAATGTCTCCCTTGGCTGCCATGTCCCTGGACATGGGGCTGAACTGGTCCACTGGCATGACCCAGCCTACTTCCACTCTTCTCTTCCTTCTACATTTAGAAGGAAAAAAAAACCCCAAACAAGCAAAGACCAGGGAAATGAGCACAAAGCTCAAAAGTTACCAAATTGCCACCTTCTAGGTCATCTCTGGTCTCTCCAAGATAGCTGTGTCCAGCTTCCATGCTCAATTGTGGTTATTTTTTTTATTTCCCTGTATTTCCTCTTTAATTTTTTCCAGAAACTGGAGTGTGCATACCAACCACAGAGAAACCTAGACTCAAAGAAACTATTGAGCCAGATTTTCCTATCCCTGTCAGCCATGGAGAAGACCAGATGTTCAAATTCAGATAAGCACCCAACACATGCCCTTTCCAGTACCACATCTGGAAACACCAGGCCCCATGGTGCGTGCTGAGTCCTGCAAATGCTGATCCGAAAGGTTCCTTCATGTCCTATAATTTACCTCTCTGGGGATGTTAACACAAAACCCACGGTCAGAAATAACTTAATGCTTCTCCCTCCATCAGCCAGGTCTAACAGAGGACAAAGGAAATGTTTTTCTATATTCTGTTGCACAGCGTCTAAGCTATAAAACGGGGCCAAATGGCCTCCCCCTGAGCACAAATAACAACAGGAGAAAGATCCATATGCAATGGAGTGTAGGATGAATGTGCTTAGCTGATCATTCGTTTCCCTAATATTTTTTTTATGAATAGGCTTAACTTATGGTAAGATGGGACTTTATGGTCCTGTAAGTCTTGCTCATGTCAAAACAAATGAACTAGCCATCCTATGGGGGAACTATCAATCCAATATATGTGTGCGTATGGGTGTGGGGAGTCAGACCTATTATACCTTTAAGAGCAAATTAGATGCTGTTCCTATGATTCATAATGCTATATATCTAATGGCATGACTCGTCATCTAGAAAATAAACGTTTCGAGCCAGTTTCTCATCTCATAAATTTCCCCTCTGGCACTGAAGGACATAAACTAAATGGGCTGACTCACAGGGAAACAATACAATTTAGATACTTTTAAATGAAAGATAAAATTGCCTGGGGGCACAGGGGGGCATTGAGATCCTGGGGAGCATTTGGCAAGTGAGGATGGTGTGTTGGGGGGCACTGCCATCCCCAGCAGGCAGGGCTGCTCCTGGGAAGCCCTTCACGCTTCCAGAACCTCTTGGGTTTTCCCAGCTCGGTACCTTGGCATGACCACTATGGCGAAACATCTGATGCAGAGATGGATGGTCATGTTGGAGATGGTCTACTTGTTGTATGTGCTGTCTCCTGGTAGGGAGGAGAGTGTTTGCTGCACATTTCCGAGCATGGCAGCAGGGAAGGACAAGAGGTGTGGAAGTGCCCACTCCAAGGGAGGAAGGGAAGGCATGTTGTCATTGTCCACCACAGACCAGGGAGATCCCTGTGCGTTCCCATCTGCAGCTCCCCTGAAGGTTGCAGCTGCCCATGGGATGGGTCTCGGCACCTTTGCTGCATCCTTTGTCCATTTCTCTTGGTCTTCCTGAGCTGTTAGACCAGGCTGGAGAAGGTGAGGGAAGGAAGGGTAGGCTTTGTTTGAACTATACCAAAGCCTCCTGGCTGGGAGGACCAGAGTCCTTGAAGCTCAAGAGACCCTCCGTTTGTTCTGAAATTTCTGTGTAGAAAGTGCATGTCCCCAGGGAGCAGGCTGGTGTTCCCATGGAGGATGTAGAGCTTCCTAAAGTGATGGTGAACATCATTGTGTGGGGAGCTTCATCTCTTCTTTCTGCAACGATCTTACCCATTTCCCCCATCAATTGACTCTTGCCACTTCCATACCCTTCAACATACACTCCCCAGCACCGACGTGGAAAATCCTGGAAACCACTAGCTAGAAATCCCACTGGAAAATGAGGGAAGGCAAGTCCTGGCTGCTCGGCCATCCCAGTATCAGTGGGCTGCTGGAAATGGGATGGAGGCAGCAACCAGTCCCAGAGGCCAGCTGAGTAACCCTCTTAGTGTGCGTAGGTGTGCTCGCCTTAATGAGTGCAATTGAAGGACGCATCGATTAGCTAACCTCGTTTGTGTGAAGGTTGACACAAGGCAGATGACTGCTGGGTACCTGCAGGATCTAATTAAAACATGTGTGAGGCTGGGTGGGCAGAGCAGAGGGGATTGCTCATCCAGCCTTACACTTATCATCGGAAAAAACAAAAGTGAAGGAAGGAATTGACTATTGGATTTGGCAAAAGGGCACGGATGGAGCGGGTGGGATTCCTGTCCTGGGCTGGGGATGGGCAGGGAGGACCTGCATTAGGGACCAGAGAGCATGCAGAGTGGCAGGGGTCAGGGCTGGGGACAGGGTGACAGCAGAGCAGTGCCATGGGTGTGATGGTACAGCTCTTCCAGGGGTCACCCAACATCTGTCTTCACCTACAGTCCGTGTCTGTGCACACACACCCCCACAACATATTTCTCCTGCTTCCTGGGGAGAGCACATGCTCCCCATCCACCTCCGTGCACGGCTTTCTGCTTCTATCCTGCAGACCCGCTGCTCTCTACGGAATTGTGTCTGTACCCATTTATCCATGTGTCAGATAAACTCCTCTCTGTCTCCCCTGCTTTCCAATTACTTTGAGATGTCCTTTCCAGCCCAGTGCTTCAATTACATTCTAAGGAAGAAAATAAAATAACGTCACATTTTCTCTCTTTCGCATGTTTTTTCCTTTCTTTTTTTTTTCTTTCTTTTTTTTTTTTTCTTTTTCCCTTCTGGAATAGTCCCATTTTGTAAATGCCTGGAAGCAGAAAATGTTTCAGAGGCGAGAGCCCTCGAGGTGCCTGGTGAAAAGTGCTGGGGGGGTGTTCGGGGAGAGCGACAAAACCCGGGACAATGGGAGCCTTGACGTCAGGCTCTATTTATACCTCCCCTTTTCAGAAACCTCCCCGGGATGGCGCTTTTCCTAGAGTTTTCTACTAAATACCACAACTGCTAGAGCCATCCCTGTCCTCCTCAAAGGGCAGGGTTTTATCTTTAAGGCGTAACCTGGCGGTATCACCGGGGCCAGGCATCCGCAGGAGGCTGGGAATAGAGGAGCTGCTGCGAGCTGGGCTGTGCAGAAGGCTGGTAGCGAGGCTGCTTCCCGTGGATGAGGACCTGCGAAGGCGTTTCAGCTCTGAAATGTGCCTTTTGAAAGGTCAAAAAAGCATTACAAAGAGGCCTGTTTCGGTGGGTGAAGTTTTGGCGTTATGATTATTCTCAGCAGGGCGTTGTGGCTTCCCAAGGTCGGGTCGAGCCTTGGCCGTGTGTGTGTGTGTGTGTGTGCAGGGAGAGATGCTTTCGTCCAAGCTGGAGGCTTAATTAGCCATGACAGGCAAAAGTAGCAGAGAAACCACCAGGAAGTCTGACCTACAGCAGGGTACAGAGTGAGGGATGTCCTATCCTGCAGTGTGGGGACTGACACCGAGTGCCCCGAGCTGTGGGATGGGTGCAGGAAAGACACTGCAGGGTTAGACCTGGAGGGCTTTGGGAAGTCAGTCAAAGCGTTTCAGGCTTTGGAACATCTGGACAGCTGTTATTCTGGAGATCCGTTGGCATCAATAGCCATCAGAATGGCTCCTGGTCAGGCTGGGGCCAACCTGAAGAGGGGACACTGCCCAGTTGGTTTAAACGCTGCAAGTGTTTTACAGGATTTTTTTTTTTTTTCTTTCAGATACTCCCATTTTGCTTGTGAGTGTTCCTTATGCAAGCGAATAAAGCAGCAATTTGCTTGCAGGAGGGCAGCTCCTATAAATAACAAACCTATGAGAAGATTGGAAGGTGCTGTTGGTGGTGTAGGAAGGTTGGTCTGTGCTGTTGGTGGTGTAGGAATTACTCGGTGGGGACAGAAACAGCTACAGGATGGGCTGGGGGAAGAGTTTCACAGTGTGAAGGTACCCTACGTGTGATCTCCAGTGTCACGAAGGGGCTGTGGTTTGTGTTTCTTTAGGCCACTCAGTCCTTCACCGCAGGAGATCCCTTCTGTAGGAGACACTGTGCAGATAATCCCCGTCCCCACACCAAAAACAGCACCCAGGGATGACCCAGCATCCCTCTACCCACCCTAAAGCGCAGGGAGGTGAAGGGACTTGCCCAGGGCCATGCAGAGAGTCTGTGGCAGAGCCAGGGGGGATCCCCCTGATATTTCCCGACCCCCAAGCTCTGTGTACATCCACCCCTGACGCTCAGCACCGTGCGGCCAAGCCACTGGCCACATTTCCTTGAGTCTTGACCACATATGTTCACGCTTTTTGTTCTCACATCAGGCTTTCAAGGGAGCCCTGATGAGCTCATACTGGTGCTCGGGGAAAGGCGACGTTATTGAAGACTGGTGCAGGTGTGACCTCAACGCCTTCGATGAGAATGGACTCCCCAACTGCAGCCCTCTCCCTCCGCCTGTGTACGTATCGGTGTGAGCCCCTCCCACGGGTCACGGACCCCCCCGGCACCAGCCCCTTTCCTGCAGGATTGGCCCATGGGCAACCTCCTTCCTCTCGCCTTTGAGCCCCGGGGCCGCCGTCCAGTGCTCCTGGCTGTGTGACTGATGCCTTTAGGATATCCTGGCTCCAGCTGTGGCCCTGGAAGGTTTCCTTATAGATTTTCATCACCTGATTAGTGGGGCTTGTAGAATGGGATTTCTAATGCTGAAAGAAATGGAATTACAGTGCAATTCATTGTGGCTTGTCAGAGCAAGAGCAAATCGGGAGCAAACTGATGGGAAATTAGCTGAGAAAGCAGGAAGACTGGCTCCAGCGATCCACGAGGAGCAGAACACCTTCTCAGTGAGCCAATATCCTCGGAGGGGATTCATTTCCCAGCCCGAGTTCAACAAACAGCCTCGTATGTTTGGAGCTGGACTCTCTGTAGCCCTCTGCTTTGTGTTGTCTCTGGTGCAAAGAGCAGGGGATGCCTTAAGTGCTGTCACAGCCAGGAGCACAAAGCTGCTCTGCCTTCACCCTTACTCACGTGGTCCCCGCTCTGGGCAGGAGCTCCTGCACAGCTGCCCTGCTTTGGCTTCTGATGACACCCATCAGAGGTTTGCTCATTCACAGCTGGGTAAATTCACAGCCACACCTGCCCCTTCTCTCCCTCCCTCCTTCTCTGGCCTTTGGCTCGCTGGCAGTGCAGACCAGACCCTCCCCTCCTCAAGACTCAGCCCTGCTGGGTTGCACAAAGGTTATGGAGGATCCTCTTCCCCTCCTCTCTTGCTCCTGGTCCCCTGTTCCCCGCAGGGCTGCAGAAGTGTGGAGTTCTCCCAGGAGATAGAGGTTCTTCTAGGTGGGATGTGCTTTGGCAGGGAAGTTGGACTAGATGATCTCTAGAGGTCCCTTCCAACTCTGTCAAATCCATGAATCCATGGATATTTGGGGTTCTGCGGTTGCAGTTGCGTGACCAAGGCTTTCACAGGAGCAGGGAGAGGTAAGTCCACATGTAGGCTACACCCGACTGAACTTCAACTGGAAGTTACTCTGTGTTCATCTACATGCTTTCCCCTTGTGCCCCCTGTCCTTGTGGGTCTGTGTGTGAGTGGGAGCCCTGCCAGGGGTTGTGCTCTCTGTTTAAGGTGGATTCCTCCCCAAAAAAGGGAGCTGATGTCCTGTTTGGTTTCTTTCCTGTCTCCTGCCCAGCCTGCGACTCTCCCCCAATGTGGAGCCCTCCAGCACCGTGGTCTCTCTGGAGTGGCTGGACGTGCAGCCTGCCATTGGGACGAAGGTGTCTGACTACGTCCTGCAGCACAAGAAGGTGGATGAGTACACGGACACAGACCTCTACACAGGTGGGTTCAGCTGCGAGAGCGAGCTCCTTGGGATGCATGAGGGATGCATTCTGTGCCCCACCTGGCTGGGACCTGCTGCTTTTGTGGAGAACAAGGCATAGAGCCAAGGTGTTGCCTGAGCCGTCAAACCCTCTTGTCCTGGTTTGGGGTGGAAGAGCCAACTTCCCGCTCAGTGAGAAGCTCTTGTGTACACTCATTTCCGTGGCAACAAGGGTCATCTGAATTGGTTGTTTACCCCATGGAGGGGTCACATTATCACATGGGGTTGGAAGGGACCTCTGAAGATCATTTAGTCCAAGCGCCTGCCAAAGCGAGTCCACGTAGAACAAGTTGCACAGGAGCATGTCCAGGTGGGGTTTTAATGTCTACAGAGAAGGAGACTCCACCATCTCCCTGGGCAGCTTCTTCCAGGGCTCTGCCACCCTCAGAGTAAAGAAGTTCCTCCTCATGTTTAGATGGTACTTATTATATTCAAGTTTGTGCCCATTTCCCCTTGTCCTGTCCCTGGGCACCACTGAAAAAAGACCAGCCCCTCCCTTTAAGTATTTATAAGCATTGATCACATCACCCCTCAGCCTTCTCAAGACTAAAAAGACCTAAGTTCCTCAGCCTCTCCCCGTAAGGGAGAAGCTCCAGGCCCTTCATCATCACAAGTCTCACCTGTGGGGAAGAGTCACTAGGTCAGATTGTTGACACTCCAACCCAAACAGACCAATGGGGTGTTCTTTCCCATCTGCCCCACTGGCAATAAAAGCTGAGGGATGAAAGAGGTTGGGTTGGCTCCTCTTCAAGGACTTTTCTTCAGTGGCTCATTTTCACCAATGACTGGTGTCTGAGGAGCACCCTAACGGTTTGTCTACCTTTGATCCCCATTAGTGAGTTCTGGAATCCAAATCCTGTTTGTTACTTAGTGTAGTCTGGAACCTTCCCTGATGGTGGCATCTTCCTGGGAACTTCATACAGTTTTGTATTTATTTTTATATATTGTATCTATTTCGTTATTCCATTTTTATTCTATTATTACTATTTCATTAAATTAGTTATTTTTTTTCCTAGACTTGCACCTCTCTTAATCTCTCTTCTCACTCTCCTCGGAGTGAGGGGTGGGAGAGAGCATCTGTCATCTTGTTATTGGCCAGCCCAGCCTAAACCCCAATGCTGCTCCATTCAGGAGAGATTTCTGAAGGTTTCTTCAAACACAAGTATTTGAGGGGAAGGGAAAACACAAAAACACAGCCTGGCAAAAGGAAATTATTTGCCCTTTTTGGGTAGGAAAGCTATGAGTTGGAGTTTCTGACTGAAGCGACTGTTTGATCTGATGAGTCTGAAACGCTGCAGGATTGTGGGTGTGGGAGGAGGGTCATCCCTCAACAGGGCTCAAGGGCTTTACTGGTCCATTCCAGTGAGTATTGCATTGCGTGCCAGCCTTTGGAACGACAGTTTAAGTTCCCCTGCACACCTAGTGAAGTAACTTAAAGCCTGCAGTACTTGGAGGGATCATATAAACAACACAAAACATCTCCAGGGGAACCTGAAACTTCCTTGGGTTGGAGTTTGATTCTCAGCTCAGGCTTGGACTGAGTGCTCTGTGAGTTGCAAAGGCTTTGTCAGCAATTCAGGTCATGCTCCAGGAGTTGCTGGGCAAGGTGGAGGGGTGTGAAGGATGGGGTTTGATTTGGGTGAATCAATGATGTATTTTGGTATTAGATTTGTGACCTTGAGTGACGCTACTGCTGCATGGAAAACCAGGCAAAACCTTCTACTGCTCTTTGCTGGAGGATTTTGGATGTTGTTTGTTAAAGAAGCTCATGTGACGTGTTGGGACAGCCAGTATTGTTGACCAAAGCAGAGATTTACCTTTGTGTGAAGGGCTCCTTCCCCCAGAGCTGCCAGTACCGAATTTCAAACCCCCAGGCAAGGGAGCATAGAAAGAGAATTTCCACCCATTATTGGAGCAAGGCTCTGCAGCAGCTTTGGGTCATTAAAAACCTCATTTGTTTTAAGGTGGAGCCTGGTGAGCTTATGCAAGGCACGTATGTCTGGGCTGCCTGTGAAGACAAGGGACCTGACTGGAGTTGGGGACGTGGCTGACATTGGAGGGAGGAACCTTGCTTGCTCCTGCCATCTTGCAGAGGCTTCCTTGACATCCTGGGAAGACGCTTGTCTGTGTTTCCCTGTCAGGAAGGTGGTCTGAGGAAGTTCATCTAGAGCAAGACTGGAATTGTGCACACACCATTCTTGGGTCTTGGTTGGAAGCTTTCTGTGCTTGTGGTGGTGGCTTTTTTTCTTCTCCTTACAAATTTCATGAGACCCTCTGGGCCAAAGCTCTCTACTGCCATGAGCTACCACAGAGGAAGGTGCTCCAGCTCACAGCCACAGGGAAGTTTTCATCCTCTCTGTTCATCTCAGGCCCTTCTGTTCTGCTTCTGCAGCTTCTCTTACCACTGTATCCAAAATTTTTGTGCTGCAAGAGCTGAGCTTTTCCTGCTGTAGAGAGCTAAAGCCCCACGTTCTGGGGGGCCCTGGCTCTTTGTGGAGACCCGTGCAAGAAGGGACTCTGGTTCCTGGCTCATACACCAGTCCTGTCCCACAGGAGCTTTCTCCAACACCTTGCCAGCATCCACTTCCAGAGCTGCCTGATGTGTCCATGGTCCCTGAGTTATGTTTCTGGTTTCCCGGCATGGAAGAAGGTTTGTTCTTTATCTTGGAGGGGCACCCTCTGGTAACAGAGAAAGAAAACAAGCCACCAAAGGAGGGGTTTTGTTTTGGATGGGGATTCCAGATTGCTCACACATCGGTCAGGTGAGGCCAGACTGGGGAAACGTGGGGTTTCTCCTTTGAAGTGGCTGGATCTTTGCCTGGCAGCCAGAGTAGGAAATACAGATTATTGTTATTATTTTCCTTTTATGACTGCCATGTGTTTGACAGGCGATTGAATTCATTGTGGGGAGCTGCCCTCCCCTCTCCCTGCTCTGGGGGACTGTTTGGGACAGAATGACCCCATTAACAATTAAAGAGAAAAGCCAACCCTAAATCTCTCCTTTTTTTTTTTTTTTTTCCCCATGTTGTTTATAACGAAACAACATTCCTGCCTTCATTCCTTTCTTACCCTACAGGCCCCTAATGCCAGATGACTTGATTCTTGCAAATACATTGCGCAGGTTTGCAGAGATGTTGACTGCTATAGTTCTTAAAGCCTTTGCTTGATATCATGCTTCACCCAGCCAAAATTCCTACCATGGATACCCCATCACCACCATTACCCATCTGTCATGCTGCACCACATCTCCATCGCACCTGAGCAGCATCCACAAAATAAATAAGTCAACTCCAAAAGAAGGAAGCCTTGGGGAGGGGTGTGTGGGATATGAAATTTGGATGACTTTTGATGAATATTGGCAGATCTTCCTTCCTCACCAGTCTGGTGACTGTGGGCAGGTAGGAATGGGTTGTTCCCATTGTTGGGAGGTGCACCACAGGCATCTGCAGAGCATGGCAATGCTGGCCTGGGAGGAACCTGCAAGGTTTGAGGGCTCTTGGTGCTTCTGCTGTTCATCCCTTGGATCTCTTGAGTTTCAGCGTGTGGGTTATTTGTGTTTGTACATGGTTTTTGTTTGTACTATTGCACTTGTAGCCATTTCTTGTTGGTATTCCTGGCATTGCCTGGGGCTAGAGCTGTGCCAGCCTGCTCTTCAGCCCCGTGGCAAGCTAAATGGTACCTGGCCCCTGCTTAACCTGCCTTCTGCCTCCCTTTTGCCCCCCAAAAGCCTCCAGTCTCTCACGCTTGCAAAACTCCTTGGCATCCCCTTTGTTTTGCAAATGGAAGGTGTAGCCTTTCCCTCGAGCCAGAAAACATTTGTTGCTCTTCTCCCTGGAGAAGTCTCAGGAGGGAATTTTGAGGCTGGTCTGTGGTGCTCTGCTCCCTGCTGGGCTCTGTGTGGGGTGGCCATGCTGCAGGTCGGGATGGAAGGAGCCAGGAGCTCATGGGGGTGCTTTTTAAAGAGGCTTATTACTGGTGCTTAGAAAAACATGGCCCTTGAACCATCTGAGGCTAATAGGAGGTGAAGTTGTGTGCGAAACAAACCACGCTTTCAACGCCAGCGTGCGGGGTGCAAGCGGCTCTCCGCGCGGGAGCCGGTGGAGAAGACGGAGGAGCAATTACATCCCCAACTGTTTATTAAAAACTTGTGAAATTACTCATAACTCCATGTGTGCGACGGCTTTGTAGTTGGGTGATGCTCTTTGTTTGAACGTGGGGCTCTCGGCAAGGGCACGAGCACGTGTGTGTGTGTGTGTGCGGGGCCGAGCCGCCAGCCCATGATGTCATGGACAAAGCAGGCGCTGCACTTGAGAGAGGGAGAGGGAGAAATGTGTTTTACAGGGTGAGGTACAAACTGAAATGGCTGTGAACATCTGGAACTGATATTAGGCTTGGAAAATGTTTTCTGTCACTCCAACACTCCTCTGGAGGGAGGTTTCTGAAGTTAAGAAGTTCCAAAGGGGATGAGGGGGAGGGATGAGGGGATAATATGATCACAGTGCAAAGTGCTTTTTATGTCTCAGTTCTGATCACCGTAGCCAGGCTGTGTCCCTGCCTGTGCTGGACAGGGGACCTGGGGGTATTGACATTGCCTTTTGTGGTGGCCTTGGCTTAGAAAGTCCCTTGGTTAAGCCAAGCCCCACACTCAGGTAGTTGTTCAGGGCTGTGCTGTCTCCTTCAGCCCATGATGGGGAGAAGGACAGAAGGATCCTTGCCCTGGGTTGAGGGTTGGAAGCCAAGGAACTGTGGGGAGGAGGCTTTGTCTGGAAGATGAAGGGTGAAATCCTTGGTTGGGGACAGGCAGACCTGTGCCTGGTTTAACGCCTCCTGGGCTCTCCTGGGCCAGCCTGGGAGTTCAAACCCACCTAGGGGCAGTGCAGGTTGGGGCAGCTGCTGTGAGCATGCAAAATGCAAGGTTTAAAAGTAAAATAAAAAGCACTTTGAATGTGCTTGGAGTAGTTCTTCCTTGCTGTACAAGAGAGGGACGGAGGAATGGAGAGATGGAGGGGGAAAAACCAAGACAGAGATAAAATACCTTCCCTGAGGTCACAAGTGAGCTGGGCAGTGAATTAACCTCAGCATGAGACCCTCATCATGGAGCAGTGCTTGTCTCCAAAAGCTGTGGGGGTTCCTCCCAACTTCATGGCCAGCACTTGCTCCTTTGTCTGAGCCATGTGCTGACTACTAGACTATGTAGCACCTCCCAGTCATTCCTCACCACCATGGTGGTCAGCCCTGTACCTCCACAAAGCTCATCTCATAGCTGTGCTCCTTGGGTGTGAAGGCACCTCCTGCTGCTTGTGCTCTAGTGTCAAGTGGGCAGCCGTGAAGATGCAGAGAAACAGAGAAAAGGAGACTGAGGAGAGACTTTCTCACTCTATAACCCTCTTAAAGGAGGTTGTAGCCAGATGAGGGTCAGTCTCTTCTCCCAGGTAACAAGCCATAAGACAAGAGGAAATGGCCTCAAGTTGCACCAGGGAGGTTTAGATTTAATATTAGGAAAAATTTCTTCACTGAAAGGGTTGTCAAGCATTGGAACAGGCTGCCCAGGGAAGTGGTGGAATTGCTATCCCTGGAGGAATTTAAAAGCCAGGCCAGGTGTGGTGCTGAGGGACGTGGGTTAGTGGTGGTTTTGGCAGTGTGAGGTTGGCGGTTGGACATGATGGTCTGAAAGGTCCCTTCCAACCTTGACGATTCTATGAAAGTGGCGTTTGCTGTCACTGGTTGAGGGTGACAGTGAATACAAATGTGACGTTACCACAAAGCAGCACAGAGCAAGCAGTGCAAGCAGATCACAATGGTGAATTACGAGGCTCTACCTCTCTCCCAAACCATTGTCTTCTGTGGTTTCCTGTCTCTTCCCTGTGGTACCACTTGTACAACTGAGTGTGTATTGACAGCTGGGTTAATGTACTTGGGGATGTTGTGGGGTGTCAGTTGGAAAAAGTGTACAACAAAAGAGCACACCTCTCGTTTGCTTCTGTACAGCCGTGCTGCTGTCAGTCTCGAGGTGCTGTGTCCCAGGACAGGTGAGGACTGAGCAGAGACTCCCAAGTTTCGTTATTTCTCATGTCATCATGGGATCCTGGCTGCTCCTGTGGCTCTTTGGCTGGGCAGTGGTCACGTTTGGAAGAGGAGGCAGCCCTTATCCAGAACAGCTTGTAATCCTTGAAGAGAGGAGAGCAGAGGCTGCTGAATGAGCTTGTTGGGGATCACGTAGATCTCAGAGCAGGAGAATTGGATTTTGGCAGCTTGGTCAGAGTCTAGGAGATTAGGACCCTCTGTGCACAGCACTGTGGTAAGGAGAAGAGCTGGTGGGTAAGGTGGGGAGGGCATCTGGAGAAAAGACGGGGCAAAATGATGTGCAGAAGTTTGGGGTATGGTTGTATAAAACCTGGGCATGTCACTGCACTAGCGTTACAGGCATCTCTGGAGCAGGGCTGTTTTGCAGAGGAGTCTTTGAATACTCATCATGTCTGTAAAAGAAAGTGAACGAGGTCAAACTGGAAGGCTTAGTGCTTTGTACACTTGCAAGTAGTGCTCTGAGTTGAGGCTTGAGAGCATCTTATTTATAACTTGGTTCTGTAGAGCATCGTTCTGATGTGCCTGGATGGCCAGGGCTGTATAGGTATAGCTATGGCAACCATCACTTCCAGCACACCCTCTTATGTGCAAGCCGTGCTGCTACTGTCATGTGAGAACCAGTGATAGGCTGGGAGAAGAAGACAAAAAACTATATGTCGAGAACAAATACTATGCCTGTCAGTAAGAGTCAGCATAATCTCTGTACAGCTAGGTTGCACTCCTATTGCATGCCAAAAATCATCTTTAGAGTCCTGACTTCCAAACGGGCTGGGCAGCAGAGAGAGTAGCAGAAGTTGGCACTGCCCTCAGAAAGCTGTAGGAGCTTCAGGTCCAGCCAGGAACTGGGTAAATACATGAATGTCCAGTTTTAATTCGTGCCAGGAGTGCGGAGGTTATTAAAGTGTGAGTGTTTAAACCAGTTGTTGTTGAAGATGCTAATGATCTTGAGCGTGGGCGATGGTATTGACTACCTCTGTAAAGCCCTCTGGAGGCAAAGCTCTATTCATAAAGAACTCTGTGGCACTTATGTTAGCATAGGTACCATTTTTTGTAGATGGTCTTTGATTCATAAGTTGGTCCAGGAGACACAGGCTCTGCAGCTGGATCACAAACTGAGTTTTGGAAAAGAGACTGCAGTCTCTGCTGGTTTTGGGAGAGCAGCTCTTCTGCTTTCTCTTTCCATGATCCCAGACCATTGCTCTCAGCAGGGTGATGCCCTGGTCAGGAAGGTTAGGGCTCAGCCTGGGAGTGATGGTCTTTCAGGGGGCATCTGTGTGTTTGACTTGTGTTCAAGGACCTCTTTTGAACACCACCGAAGCAGAGGATAGTGGCCAGGAGCTGGTGACCCATCATTGTCAGTCTTAAACTCACTGCTTGGTTGTCTTCTACCTGCTTGTTCTTTGGTGGTCTCCCTAGTGGATCTCAGCTAGTTTCTCAGTGGGCAGGTGTTTGGCTAATCACAACCATCACTCAATGAGGATTAACTCGCTTAGGTGCTGGGGATGGAATTGCAGCAGAGCTTCATCTGTCACCGCCTGTGTGCGGGGAGCCTGGGCTGACCAGGGCTGCTGTGTGGAAGCTGTCATTGCTGTTGCCTCTCCTGGCACTAGTGCATGGGTAGAGATGTTTTCAATACCCAGAGTACCCTTCTCGACTGCTGAATCCACTTTGCTTGTTAGCAAAAGGAAAGACGAGTCAAAAAGAAGCCTTTGAAGAAAAGGTCAAGTTTTTGGAAGCTGCTTCCTGAGATATGTTGTGTAATAGCACCAACCAAGTGCTTAATTTTGGCCATTACGCTCACTGATTTCTCTCCCACTGGGACAGCTGTAGTTATTTCCACCTACCAGTGTCATTTTTGTATCCTGGAAAGCAGAAGGGAGGTGGAGGGTTCTCAGCTCTCAATTAGGACTGAGTCAGTTGCTGAAATATTTCATTAATTCACATTTCCATATGGTTGTTCCAGGGTTTTGGTTTGGTGGTGTGGGGTTTTTTTTGTTTTTTTTTTTTTTATATCTGTCCAGACACCTTTTGGCCAGAAATGGGCATTGTCTTTGCTTTCTCCCAGATCACTTCATAGTTGAAGTCCCAGAGCTGGGACTGTCTGCCCATTCCCCACTGGCTGCAGAGGACAGGGCAGCCTGGATGGTGCCACGAGTGTGTCGTGCACTTGGGGAGCACAGTGTTTGCCAAGGGCTTTGTGCTGTCTGTTCAGAGCTACCTCTCCCTCCAGGCAAAGGACAGCCTGGGGATGCTCCCTTCTAGCTGAACTTCTTAAGTGGCAGTTAATGAGGCCAGTCATGGAGGGTTTTTTTTTGCTGGTCTGCAATTTTATCCTCTAGAATTAAGTTTCTCCTGATCTGGAAAAGTCAAGGCCACAAATCCATCTTGTCAGAAAACATCAAAAGTGAAGGTTGCTTGACGCAGTCAGATGGATCACGGTGTGTAAGCGCAGTTCAGTGGAACCTTTTCACAGGAGCCTTTATTGACTAGACAGGCTTTTCTAATCAATAAATTGTGGCTGGAGTTTGGAGGGAAGCTCAATCTGTGCTTGCAACGCTGGCACTTGGCGATGCAGCCCCGAGCTACTTGGAAAATTTAGGCTGTGGGGCATATACGGATGCAAGATAAACCTGCTCTGGGAGGAAGCTTGGGGCTTCCCTTTGGATGGGCTAAATGATGCCCAGACTGGGATTCCCTGCCAGGAAAGGATTTTTCTGGAGATTTTGCATCTTCCTCTCATTCTAGCCAAAGCATGAGAGTAGATCCTGAATGGGATGGGGAATCTGCTTTCCACTCCTCTGGCTGCTGTTGAGGTTTCCCATGTGTTCAGCTTTGTCAGGTGGCTGAAATGCAATCCAAAAAGTTCAACAGTGTCCCTCCATGCTTCTCTGGAAGGAAATAAGTGTAGGAAGGGGATCCAAAGAGGCACAAAGACTGCCTTGGGACAGCCTGTTCTGTCCTGTTTGAAACCTCTCCACCCCTTCTCAACATCCCAAACTGTGGGGACCTTGCTGTCATTCTAGCCAGCCTTGCTGGCTGTGATCCTGCCAGCATCAAGACTGCTCTAACCCACACCGTTCTCAAGGCTTATCTGCCTTAGATAGCAGATGATGGTACCAGTTCTTCAATCCTGCATCTCCCAGCTTTGGGCTGTGTATGCTGTGTGTCCTGAGAACCATCGTCCTGCCTCTCTTGTGGGGCTCAAGGTGAGGCACATCATCTATTCCCCGTGTTGTCTTGGTCTGAGGGAAGTTAAGCAAAAAACAGAGAGGGATTAAACCTTGAACCAGGGGATTTGCCAATTAAAATAGCAGCTCCTCCTGCAGGTTTCATATGATACAAGAGCAGGGAGAGATCCTCCCCATCTCCCCTGTGACCCCTTCCCAGTTTGTTCAGCTTGCTGGGGATTGAGATCTGGCTCTTGGGAGGGAGGGGGCAGCTGGGTCTATGTTACATTTCATGCTGTTTAGATAGGCTCAACCTTTCCTCCCTGTAATTGGGTGACTGGACTTGTGAGCTTTCCCAGATATTAATCTGGAGACCCTAGAGGGGGTCAGATTAGGTTATGGAGACATAATAGGAAATAATGCTGTGGCTAGTTTGGGTTATGGGGCATAGAGTAGAGATTCTGCAGTGTTCCCCTGCTGGCTTCACACTCGTGGGGCCTGTGTGGTAGGGTCAAGGAGTGGTCTTATCTCAGCATCAGGTTGACTTGGTCTTTGGTGGGAGCGACTGTCTCTGAACTCTTTCCACCCCTATAATCCTGGTCTTCCAGAGACAGGACCGTGACCTTTGCTGGAGGGGGATGGTGCTGACCTGCCACTGGGGCTTGTTTGCAGAGGAAAGAACGTCTTTTTTCAAATGGATGACGTGTCTCCAGGAACACTGGGATAGACAAAGCTCCATATTCTGAACTGGTGTCATTTGGACCAAGCAAGGTCTGTCTTCTTGCTAGTGTGTGTCACGCCGGTCGTGGGGAAGGGCTTGATGTATCCCAGAGGGGATCGTTTTGGCAGTCAGCATTTAAGTGCATGCTTTCATCTGTCCCACATGAGAGGTGTATTTGAGGAAGGATGTCATGTTGGTCCACTCAGAGCCAGTGAGATGAGTTTGTCCCTGTAGCCAAATCAGTGTTTCAGAGCAGTACTGATTGCGGATGCTGTGCTGAAGCAGCATCCCAAGGGTATTGGAGGAAGGGAATTGCTGTGTTTATGGAGAGACCTGTTTGGTGTGGGGGTTAATACCTCCTCCTGTTCCTGTGTGCTGTGTCTGGGAACAGCTCTGCAGCACTACTGGACACGAGTTCTGCTGATACAAGCCTCCAGGCATCAGTCTGCAGCCCTCCCTCCAGCCCTCGCTTCTCTTTATTAAACGGTGAGATGACAGGCAGGACTCATAAGACCACCGAGGGCTTGAGTGCAGATGGTAGCAGCAAGGCTGTGCTGAGAGAGGAGAGCTTGTACACAGTCACTGATAATACTTTCCTTGTCATCTCTGGAAATCGATAAATCTCACCAGCTTCGTTGTTCAGCCTGGGAAATTGAGGCACTCAGAAGTAACAGCCAAAAATTGAATTGCGTGTGGACTCTAAATCCATAAGAGCCAGTTAAGAGCAAGTGGTCCAAATTCATATACAGTAATATTTACTATGATGTCTACTCCAGAGCCTTAAAAGCTCACACTTGGCTTCAGATTATTTTCAGATCTCAATTTCCAGTTCCTCTAGACAACATCTTAGTGGATGGAGAGTGTCAAACCCAGGTGAATGTGCCCATCCTGACGGGGGCCAAGGTGAGCAGGAGCCATAGCTAAAAGAAGCCACTGGATCTGCTCCATCCTGGAGCCCAGCTCAAAGCAGATAGGGAATGGCCATCCCATCTGAGTGCCCTGGGGCAAACTGGACCCTACTAGGATGACATCCAGTGGCTGTGGGAACTATTCCCTCTTGGCATTCTCACTTCACCAGGGGTCATCCTGCAACCCTGTGGCTGATGGAGCTTCTTGGAGCCAGATGCCCCCAGAATGGTGTCCAGCAGCTCAGCCCCGTCTCAGCACCCTGTTTTCTGGGGGAAGAGGCACGAGACCGTTGTCTCTTTAATTAAGCTTTCTTTGGAAGCTCCCAGACCTTTTCCAGTCCTGAAGCCTGAGCTCAGTAGCTGCTTAAAATTGGGTGCTGGGACCCCTAGACCTAAGAGAGGCTGCACTTTCCCCTCCCCAAGGTGGGGTTCTGATGACTTTTGGTGCCTGCGCTGCCGGGCCCCAGCTCCCTTCTCCCTCCTGTCCTGACAGTGGGTGGCTACAGAGGGGCACGTCCGGGCTTGCTGGGAATGGGGCTGGAGAAGGGAGCGTGTGAGCTGGAGAGACGTGGCCGGTGATGGAGGTTGAGGAGGCCTTGAGGGCTGCGGGAAAGCTGCCCAGCTCACCCGGGCAAGGCGGGAGGTGAGTAGCCAGACAGGCTCTCCCCGCTCGCCCCAGATGTGTGGCGCGAGGATGGGACTGCTCCTCTGCATCTGCCTGCCTCCTCCAGCTGCAAACAGCTGGCGTCTTGGTCCGGGAACACGCCGAGCTGCTCCGGGTCAGCCAGCTCCCTTCGGCTCTTGGCCATGGGCTGAGCATGCACCCCGGGGGCTGTGGGAGGGTGCCCTCCAAGGAGGGTGCTGGGGGGGAGCCCCTGCCCTCCTCCTGTTCCGCAGTGGGGAGATGGTGCACTGGGTGGTTGGGGATGGGGAAGGCCTTCCTCTCTGCCCTCCGCACTCATCCTCCGACCTCCTCGAGCATGTGATAGATTCCCTTTATCTGCTAATATTAGTCATAAAACAATCCGGCTCTGTCCATAATCCTGTTAGAGCCTTTGACTCTTGCTCCTGTGACTCCCGGCAGCTCTAATTACAGATACTCATGCTGGTGATTAATGACTTGCTTCATCTTCAGTGGCACCAGTTTTACATGTGGAGCCCGCTCTCCCCCCCAGCAGTTATTTGTGCAAAGGGGAAATAATCCTTCTTAAAAAATCAACAGCACAGAAATGTGGCATTGGTGTTTTGCCTTCATCTGGCCCTTCTGCATCCTGTCTGTCCTTTCACTCTTCTCCCCCTGGTCTTTCATCTCTGGGAGAAGGACCCTAATTGCTGCACGCTCTAATTTTGCTGCACTGTAACCCATAAATCACTCCGCTGCATGGAGCATTTTCCTGCTCCTTAACAAAAGGAGCAGGATTTTTCTCCTCTGCTGTGTGTTTTACAAGTGACTAATTGCATCAAGGCACCTTTGAAGCAATGACTTCATCAATTGCTCATCCTGCAGATGCACCGCTGGTTATGTATGCCTGATCAGAACCCTACATTTATTAGGATTAATTTATTCTCCAATTGTTTTTCTTCCACTGCAAGGACGGGGAAGTTGAGTGATGTTACTTGCTTAGCTACGTAAGCACGATTTCTTGCCTCATTACTGAGCCTGAGATATTTTCGTTACACACTGAAACGTCTCCAAATGAAGATGAGTAATGTTACGTCTCGGACAGAAGTGCTCCCGGGACACCAGAGAAATCAAGTTATTTCAGGGTGCCTACAAATCGACTTTAGATCTTTATCATCCTCCTTCTTAACTTTGCCCCCCCCCCGTAGTTTTTCACGGGGCACACATCTGTGTGAGTGATAGCACGTCGTGGGGCTTCCTGCAAAGGGGGCCAGGAGGGGGTAAGGGTGTATTTTTCTCCCAGTTAGAGATCATCCAAAAGGGGGGGGGTGGTTCTTGCTCTGGGTTAGCAAATCCTTATGAGGATCTGCTGGGAAATGCATGGGGTGTGTGGCTGAGTCGGAGGGGTGTGGAAGGGCTGGCCCTGTGAAAAGGGATGGAGCGAGCCCAGGCTGAGCATCTCCAAGGAGGAGGCAGCGTAACTGGTGAGGACAGAGAGCAGTAAACACGGGCGAATTCACACATTCTCATCAAAGCTGTGGTCAAACTGTTTCGTAGGAGTGGTGGCTGATAACAACTGCCAGAAGCCCTTGACTCAGCTGCTAACCTCCCAACACCAGAAAGTCTCCTCTTTTGGGAGGGACAGAGCTTGTTTGCATCCAGGCAGGAATTCTGCCTCGACTACTTCCAGCCTTCACTGCTGGCCCCAGCAAGTACGGGGGGGGAAGGTGTTCATAGGGTGGGATTTGCAGCAGAATGGACCAAATGGGTGGTTTTGAACCAGAGCTGGGTTTAAGGCCATAGCTTGGGGGGGGCCATGGCAACGGTAGAGAGCCTCTCTGGGATGATGTGCAGTGCTGGGATGAGGAGGTGCAGGAGAGAGGAATGGGAAGGAGCATCGGGGGGGATGGTTTCCTTCTGTTGTACTGTGAAGCAGTGCATCAAGGGCTAATCGTGGGCTGGGAAGGTGCTCATGCAGCTTGGGTTTGTCAAAGAGATTTGAGAAAAGTAGGTGACTGTTTTGGAGAGGTTGGAGAGAGGGCAGCTCTGGATCTAAGAGATGTACCGAAGCCCAGAGCTGCACAGAGGCGGGTTTGTTTTGTTTTGCCAACAGCAAGCTGGCAAGACATGGGCTGTTTTGGTGGCAAATCTGCTGTCCTGCTGGATGTCCGGCCTCAGTTCACGCCAGCTACTAATGAGCGGCGGAGCAGAGACACGATCCTTGGCTGGCACCGGGCTCCACAGTCCTATTCTCCCTCCAGCCCTTGGGTTGGGGTAGATGAAGAGAAGGGTCTTGCTGAGGGAGGGGGGAAAACCAACAACAAGCCAAAAACCCAACCCATGTCAAGAAGTAGGGGATGCTGGAAAGTGTGGGACTTTGCCTACAGAGGGGGCTCCTGCACTGCCCGAGGCTGTCCGGGCTGGGAAGGCAGGAGAAGGGATGCAGTGGCTGCCAGCTGACCTTTCTCAAACAGTTCATGGGTTTCCAGAGCAGCCGAGGTGTCAGCGGTGTAGAGCAGTCACAGCTTCCCAGTCGCTGGAGGAGGAAGGCAGGGGGCACTCGAAAGGGGAGGAAAAGGCTCAGTCTTAGAAGGGTGGAAACCTTGCAACCTATTAACTGTTTCTCAGCAGAGAGAGATGGAAAGCAAACGAGGGGCTGCTTTCCTCCTGCACTCCCATCCTTTCTGCCCTTCTCTCTCTTCTGCCCCTGCCCTGCCTTTCCCTCCTGCCTCCCTCCAAGGACACTGAGAATTTGGGGGAAAAATTGGCTCGGTCCCACCATGCCAAGCAGAGCAGCATGCTGGAAAGCCAAGCCTGTCCTCAGCACCCAGAGTCACGGTGCCCCTTCCATGGTTATGTCTCCCTGCAAAGCCCTCTGCTTTGAAATCTCTGCAATCAGATTTAATTAGTAGTCAGGGACCCACTGAAAACTCTTTTCCAGCCCTTTTTTAATCGGCCTGTAGCAGGGTGCTCTGTGTTGTATTTACTTGCTGAAGGTGTGTTTGTTCCAAGCAAGGGAAGCGTTGCTCTGTGACAGCCTAAAACTAAGACGACAGCCTAAAACTAAGACAACAGCCTAAAACTAAGACGCTCTGGCTCAGGGATGACAAAGCTTGGGAGTAAATTAGCAGGCAGAGTCTGTGAAAGGAAATGTTTCCTTAAACGTTTCCATAAAAGCTAATTGGCCTGTAAGAGCAGCGTACCTGTGGGTGTGCTGCCTCCCCAGGTTCAGGGCTCGGGGAATCTATTCCTGGCTCAGGTAATAATTTTCAGTGTGACTTTGAGCAGGTCGTTTCAGTTCTTTGTGCCTTGGTTTCCCTTTCTCTGAAACGAGAAGAATACTCCCTTCCGCAGCACTGATAAGGTTGAAGTACTAAAGTTTTATTACTCAGTTGAAGATCCTTGGCAGAGGGATATTATGCAGATAGAAGGTTAATGATGATGATAGGGAGAGAATAAAAAAAGAAATTGCTGTCTTATTTTTATTTTGTTCTTTAAATGATGTTTAATAGCCAGTTTTCAATTCAGGAATAAAACCCAGTCCTCTGTGACCACCAAATTATCTCTCAAACACTGTTGTGCATGCTCTTAAAGCTTGCAGAGAAAGCGAGGAGCTAACCCCTTCTCTCTGCTCCTAGGAGCAAACAGCAAAACACGTCTTGAGCAACGAGAGGTTTTCTTTTCCCAATTAGAAAGCCAGTCTTTATTCATGAATAATTAAGAGAGCACTTCCCAAGAGTCCTCCACCCATTGTTGTGGCACTATTAGGGGCTGATGGTCCCCACTGGGGTGACAACCCTGTCACGCCAGGTGTGGTGTGTGTTGGGGCAGCTCCTTGCCTGTGGTCCAAGCAGATGGGAGAAGGATGGAGGGACCTACCCGGGGTTGGGTAGGAAGTCAGGCAGACCAGAGGGAATGAAAGGCTGAATGGAGTCTTCATCCCCAGAAATTAACCCCATGCCTTTGCAGAAGAATTTCTAGGCGTGTGCATCCCATTGCTGGGATGACCTGGAGACCCGAGGTGCCCCTTCTAGGTGTCAGTGTTTGCAATGATGCCGTGGGCTGAGATGGGGTCCCTGCAAGATGGGTGCCCACCCAGCGCCTCGTCAGCCCCACCGCCCTGCCCACAGCATCCTGCCTGGCAGTGCCACTGGCCACCCCAGTTTGTCATCCTCACCACAGCCACTGTAGGCTGTAAATGTCAACCACAGTGAAACCCAGTGCAGTCTGTGGTTGGGTGTTTGCTTATTATTTTTTTTTTTAATTTGTTTTTTTCACAAACATTAGCTATGTCAAGAATGCCGTGTTCGTCACCCCCAAACTATTACAAAAGTTAAGGTCAAATTCGTGGAATAGTTTTGGCTGGGGGAAAAGAATGATATAGACGAGTTGGTCTCTGGTGGGTGAAGCACGGGGGCTGGAGGATGCTGTCTCCTCTCTTTCCGCCGGTTGTGGATGAGGGTTTTCCATCTGGGTGGCAGAGCCCAGCCGTGGGGTGGAGGCTGCATTTGTCAGGATGGATGCACTCCTGGTGCTTGTGCTATTTTTTTCCTGCTTTGGAGGAGTTTGGAATTACATTTTGGAGAAATACTTAGTGTGACTTGTTATGGGAGTTAATATCTCTTGCTAGGCCAATTCGTACTCCTGGAGAAGGACACGGAGGGGAAAAAGGACCCCTTTTGGATACGCCGTCCTCCCATTAGTCACCAGTTCATCCCGATCACTGGCCCCCTACCCTTCTCATGGTGCAGTGGCTCATTTGAGAGGTGTGAGGCCTCTGCCTGTTTTTCCCATCTCCTCATGCACTACTGTACCCTTTTGGCTCCCCATACAACCTTCCAACCTTCCTCTGATCTGTCCTCCTGCACGCCCCCATCATTTCCCACCAAGCTCATTGTCCTGGTTGTGCTTTTTTTTGTGGTTTGTGTGGGGGTTTTGGGGGGGTTCTTTGTGGTTTATGGTGGGTTTTTTTGTTTGTGGTTTTTTTTACAGATTTCCATTTCTGAGATTTATTCCCCCCCTTTGACAGTGGAAAGTGGACTTGGGGTGTTGCTTTTTGGTCCTCTGTGCAGTTTGTCTGCAGATGGTTTCTCCCTCGGCTTGCCTTTGCCACCCCTGCTGGGGAGGTTGAGTAGCACAACTGCAGCATTTGTCTGGTTTTTGTGAAGTGGCTCATCCTCAGAGCAGGTGACAACTTTTTGCCATGGCTTTCTCAGTCTCTGTTTCTCCACACTGGTTTTGGCACTGAGCACAAGCCCTGCAGGTGGCTGGGCCAAAATGTCTGCCAGAGGGTGGGCAGCGTCTTGAGCCCATCTGAAGACCTTTTTGACACTTATTGGAACATAATTATTGGAAAACAATTTTCTATGGCCCTTACTGGAAAACGAGTTTCAATGGATCTGAACTGCTTCCCCAATGAAACAGTTCTTTGCCTTCACTGGCAAGCAAGTTAACACCAAATTTGCCACAGCCACAACAACTGTGAGATGTTGGGAGTTCATGATGCTTTAATACAACTTGATGACCAAGTGCTGGCATGATGGGGAAAAATCACGATAGGAAGATGAAGGAAGAAATTGAACAGTCTGTCTTTATATCCCCCTTCTCAGTTTATCCTGACATGTGCCTCCCCATGGAGACTCACCGACAAAGTTTGGGTGCCTGTTCCCTCTCTGCCCATGCCAGGAGCTGTGCACCTGGGAATGGGAGCACTTGGGGCCCATATTCAATCTAAATGTGCTGGTCCATCCCTTATTGGCTTTGCTGTTGACCTCTTGAATATCTCTTGTGTTTCTTCCCAGCACTTTAAATTTTAATACCTGTATTAAACAAGGATCCTTGCATTGTCCCCATCCCCTCACCATGTTTACTCAAAGCTTTCCCCAAAAGCTCCCATGTGTATAGACAGACGGTTTGCTCCTCATCCCCACACCCTTCTGCCTCATTGCTTCATCGCTGTCTGGATTCTCCTGACCATGTCTGGGAGGGATTCACCTGTAGCTTCAGGGTACAGTGCCTGCACTGGGGAAGGGGCCACACTTCCCTTAACCCTCCTACCTCAATAAATATGGTGGTGAGTTTGTTGACAGAATCATAGAATAACTTGAGCTGGATAACCCATAAAGGTTATTGAGTCCAGCCCCCTGAAGCAGGAGTTGCCTGCTCGTATGTATGCATATAAGATCTCTCCCAACAAGACCCCGATCTCTCTTGGTACCTGGAGGTGCTGCCATAAGATGAAATGATCAAATACCATTGCCCAGCTAAAGGTCAAGTTGCATCAGTAAGACTCATCTTGGTGAAGAAAAGTTGCTCAGCGTACCTCTCTGTTTAAGAGCTGGGCTCCACATTGTTACCAGACGAGCTCTTTGGGTCTTTGCTTTGTGTGATGGGTGATGGAGTAGCTCTGCGAAAGGCTGGAGAGGAGATCCAGCTCCTGTGCTCTGGTTTTGCCTCCTGCAGCCTCTCTGCCCCTGCTCTGGGTCCTGCCACTCGCTTGGTGCTTATTCATACCAGGAATAAGCCCAACCCTTTTGTGACCTTAAGGGATGTTTCAGGATTTCTTTTATTTGTGGACCTTGGGTTGGCCTTCTGCCGCTATTTGTCTCTCCAAAAAAAAGGATTCTGCTCTTTCAATTTCCGCATCCAATTTGGAGCGGGGTGTGTGTTATTACCTGTTGGGATTAGTAAATAGCTCATCTGACTTTGTAATACTTAGCATTTAGATAGTGCTTTCCACCATCAGAGCCCTTTGCAAGCTCCCAGTAATCCTCTAGCACCCCTCGAGTTAGGTAAGTATAACTAATCCCAAACAAATACCTTCAGCGGGGAACTAATGTAGAGAATGCATAAGAGCAATTTAAGATTTAAAAGAGTAATCTCACAATAAAATTAGAAAAAAAAAAAGGGTAGAGAGAAGGAAAAAAGCCTGAGTTATTGAACGTGAAAGTTAAATCAGATTTGAACACGTTAATTTGCATTTCAAGCAGCCATACTTGGCTGCAAGTATTACAACTACATAGTGCAGATCCATCCATTTGGAGGTATAAAATACATCAAAGCTTGAATAACATGTAAAATTATGAAATTAAAAATGCCCTCAAATCTAGCCTTTTTTATGCATGTTAAACCTTACTAGGTTTTACGTATAGGTTTTATTTTAACCCTGCAAACATTACTGAATTCTGTATTTACTATTATTTGTATTTAACAACTGTATTTACGTATTACTTTCCTAATTTCATCCCCTCCTGGCTGTCATCTCTGACTGGGAACTCAAGGAGACTTGTACGTCCCTGTTAGTAGCTTTGTCAAAGTGTCCTGGTGATTTGTGTGTCATTTTTTTTCCAACTCTGGTTGGAACAGTTGCATTTGGTCATTAGTCCATGCTCCCTTTGGGATAACATTCTGAGAGATTGAGTTCAGAATTGGGTTCCCTTTGGAAACTGAGCACCTAGTCTTTGTTCTAGAAGATGACCTGCCACCTTCTGCATTCTGCACCATGTGCAGACCACGTCTAAGGGGCTTGTGAGCAGGAAAGGTGCAATTAGAGGATTAGATTTCCAATTCTGATTGAAAGGCCACCTAAACAGGCCACCTTCCATCTGTTTTCCATTGTCAGCCATGGGTGCTGGACCAGACCTAGGGTTCCAGCAGACAAAGTCTCCTGTGAAAACCCATTTTGGTTCTGCAAGTCTTTGGCCATGTCTTCTGCAAATGTCCTTGCAGATATGGTGCTGGGGGACATGGTTTAGTGATGTTTTATTTTGTCAGACTTGGGTTGATGGTTGCACTAGATGATCTTTGAAGGTCCCTTCCAACCTAGATGATTCTATGACTCTGAGCTGGTGGCTTCCCTATGTATATCCTTTGAGTAAGTCTTCTCATGTATGGACTTTAAAATAGAGGCATTTATTTGATTTTCTGGCCCCGGTGCATTGCAGTTGCAACCAGTCCCTGTGTTGTGTGAGACATTGCGTGATCAGTCAGGGTCAGAGCGATTGAGATCTGAGAGATTGAGCAGCAGATGCTGTTGCAAACCAAAAGTAGCTGTAGAACATCACAAGGACTTTTTGCAGTATTTTTATTTCCCCAGAATGCTGTCCACTGCTTTAGGTCCCTGCCACAGCTCCAAGTGTCCCCGCTGCCCTGGCTTGGATTGGTGGGGGTTTTGAGGTGACCAGATGTGATGATGCTGGTGCGTGTGCTTGGATGGGCACTGGCAGGACAGAGGTGTTCTGAGGAGGTCCTGGTGTGGGAGGGGGCTTAGAACTAGGGGGGGAGCACTGGGAGTCCTGACTGGGCCATCTCAGGAATGGATACCAAGAGCGGGCCAAGCTGTGGTCCAGGCCAGGTCTCTGTGAGCAGACCTGCAGAGGATGCTCTCTGTGTGCTTTTCTCCTTTATGACCACCAAAATCCACTGCCCTGCGTGTTCCTGAGCAATTACAGATTTGCTTCAGAATTCTCTTCCACTCCATCCTCAGCCCCAACTTTCGAAAGGAGAGGAATGAAACATGCCTGAAGAGCACCCAGCATGACCATTTTTTACAGAGATCAGGCTGGGGAGAGGCAGGAGGAGGGAGCCCTCCTCTCTGCCCGCCGTACCCCTCTGCCGTGAACTTCTCAAGAAGAAAGAATAATAAAGGTTTGGCAGGTCTGTTCACACTGTGTAAAATTGAATTAGTGGAGGTATGTGAGGAACATGGCTTGATTTCCATGGGGATGAGGAGATCTTTATCACCACCACCCCCCCAGGATTATTCCATGCAGCACAAAGCCGCTTTTGGTGCTGAGGAGTGGGCATCTCCCCCCACCCCTGTGAGCTTTGTCGGGGTAAAATCAAGGTGACGTTCAAGTTGGACTGGCTTTGTTGGACTGGGGCAGGGGAAGTGAAAGGGGAGAGCAGAGCGGAGGGGAAGCTGAGGTGAATGTCTGCAAAGGTGCAGACTGGAGATCAGAGCGATAGGAGCTGGGAAACCCCCCCCTGGTTGTTTTTTGACCCCTCTCCTTTGACAAGGTTCAGCACCTTTTGATGCCTTTTGATAAACCCATGGGGTCTGAGGAGGCTCTGAGCCGTGGCTGGGCCAGGAGGGACTGTGGCAGGGCTGGGGGAAGGCAGTTGGAGGAGATTGCATCCTAATCCCAAAAATAACAGCACCGCTTTCCCTGTCTGCTGCTGACGAGCTCCACCTCCCTCCGTGTTCAGTGACGGCTGAGAAAATGTCCAGGACACAACCTGTTAGAGGTGTTGGCCCTGTTTGCAAAGGGATTATCATCTGTCTGTCCCAGAAAGGTCCTTGCAGCCCGTCCAAAAGCTTGTCCAGCCCAGGGAAGGGCTGAGCGTGGGTGGCAGCGCCACAGGATGGACGCAGTGACGGGGAGGCCATGGGAAAGCAATCCCAGCTTTCAGGGCTGATGGGCTCCGTGTTCACCGCCCTGGACGGCCAAGAGCAAGATGGAAAGGAAAAGCAAGAGGGAAGAGCCCTGTTTGCACACACACACCCCTGCACAGACAAGCCAAGTGAGCTGGGAGCGAGAGGCCTCTTTGCTTCCTCCCTCTCCACCCTGGAGGGACGTGGCTGGGTGGAGATCTGGCCAAAACCTCTCATCTTCTCGCTTGCCAGCCCGGCTGAGCTGGGGCAACTGGTAGGTAGCACCAGCAACCTTCCTGGCATCAGAGGCAGGGAGAAGAGTCATGCATCCCCCGTAGCAAAGTGAGGGGCAAGGAGAAACTCCTTAACTGGGATGGAAGAATGTGTGGGATGGGTGTGCTTTAGGATGTGCAGGGCATGTCCCACCATGCCAGGTGGGAAGCTGTCTTCTCATGGCACGGGAGGTGGTGCAGGACTGAGAGAAATGGGCTACTTGGGGCAAAAGGGCACATGGAAAGAAGAGAGGGGTTCGTGGGCATACAGTGCAGCATCCCCCAGGAGAGCGAGCCCACCCAGGGCTGGGGTCCTGTGTGGGCAGCCAAAGGAGCAGGGAGGCTGGAGAAGCTGCCCAACCCTTTGGTCCTCCCTCCTCCACCGACCGGATCTGCCACTCACGGTGTCTCTTTCCCACCTCGGAGGGATGTGTCCTCCCCTTCCTGCGGGAGGGCAGCAGCCCAGTTCTCACGAGCAGCCCTGCCAGATCCGCTCGCCGAGACCTTCCCAGCCCAGGCTGGGAAAACCAGGCCCAAAAATACCATGCGATGAGCAGATGTTCCCATTGGGCTACTGCCCATCGCAACCCAGGCTCCATCAGCACTGCCCCACGTGCTGCACGCTGACAGGCCTCGTCTGTATAATTCAGGAAAGCCTGATTTCCTTTAGGTGTGACCCTTCACCATCTTGAAAGGGAAATGTCTTATCTGCCAAAGACTTGGGCACAATGTCGTCTTGATGGAGGCTGGTCCCTTAGGGCCTCTTTCACACCTCTCTTTGCCAAAATGGCAACCAGGGGCTCTAAAAACTCTTGGTTTCCCTTTGCTGTGAGGAGCTGCTCCCTTTCCAGCTTGTATAGCTGCTGATAACCATATGCTACCCCTACATGGCACCTGTGTGCAAGGATTGTGCAGAACTTGACATCCAAGCATCCTCCAAACTGGGTGGGAGATGCTGGGGACCCCCTGCCACGACACTTCCCCATCCAAGGCAGCCCCCCCTGTATCCCACATCACCACAGGACCCCTTTTTGATGCCTATGCTGGCTCAGGTAATGAGAAGAGCTTGTTTTCAGACTAGCAAAGTATTAAAAACAGCCTGGTGTGTGGGTAGGGGGCTGCTGGGCAGGGGCAGAGCCATGCTGAGCTCCTTGGTGCTGAGCCAGCAGGATGGGGAGCACTGGGGCTACCATCTCAAGCCCTTGGCATTTGCCCATCGCACACCTTCCCTTGTCCCGAGGACACAGAGCCCACAGCCCTTTTGCTTGTTTGGTTTCGTCCTGGAACCAGCCTGTTTATTGTTCTGAAAAGGTTAAATTGGTCAGGGGGAAGAAAAAAAGAAAAAAAAAAAAAAAGAAAAAATAGAATATTTTTTTTTCTTCCCCTTTCTAATGAGAGTCTGGGGACCTTTTCCCTGCTGACGTCAGAGTCATATCCAATAGCCTTTGCCGTGAGGCCTGATTTGCAAAGGACACCCTGGGGAAAAGCAAAAATCTTGGTGAAACCTTTAAAAAGCAAAAGCACCCTTTGAGACGGCTTTCTGCCGCTTTTATGTCCTGATTTCACCTTCTAATTATGAACTCCTTAGTTGGGGTTTGCTTCTTTGGTGGGTGTTTTTGGTTGGTTTTGGTGGGGTTTTTTTCTGTCTTTCCCCTCGCCGGGGGGAAGGTGGGAGGGGAGGGTGTTTGCAGGCCCCCCCCAAAATCGCACGTTCCCTGTCTCTCCCTCTGCTTGGCTCCCCCCCGCCCCGGCTGCCATGCAAGGAGAAGCCAAGCCCCAGCAGCTGGGCTGCTCTGTTCTGCCTTGGCCGGGAAGCCGAGGGGGCCCCGTCTGGGTCGCTCTGTGCTCAGGCAGCCCCAGCCCTGCCATTTTTTCCTCTTCTCACCCCCCCCTCCCTCTTCCATCCTCACCCCCCCTTGCCTTGCGGGCAGGAGGGCACAGTGCCCACTGGCCACCGTCACCAGCCAGTCAGTGGGTCCCCCAGGGCACCGGGGGGCTATCGCCTCCCTCCTTTCTTCCTACCCTCCCTCTCCAAGGCCGTGCTGAGGTGGAATTGTGGCTCTGCCTGTCCTCCTGTCTGTTTCAGAGCAAGGACAGCATCTCCCCGCTGTACCCCAGCCCAAGCCGTGCCCTGTCCCAGCAGCAGGATGACCAGGGTGTAGGTGGCAGGGATGTAATTTTAGCTTGGGGAAAGGTGCCAGGACACCCCAGCTGGAGCCCTGATGGGCTGTGGTTACGGCAAGGCCGTGGGAGATGCCCACACGTTCTTTGGGCACTGGTGGGGGGAGGTCTTGGCCGGAGGTGGCATTTCTGAGATGCTGCTGTGGGTACCATGGCCCCCTTGGAGCCACTGCCCATGCACGACAGTGGCCGTGGTCAGGAGTTTGACTCAGTGCTCCTAATTGCCACCTTGGCTTATGATCCCACGTGCCCAGGCTGGCCCAAAACCCACTCCTGGGGGCTGAAGGGCTCCTTGTGCACAGCTGAGTCCTTCGATACCCTCTGGGTGGAGGTTCTGGTTTAGTTGAAACAGGTTAAGTTTACTGTTAGAAGTTCAGCTGCCTCTTCCTCCCCTGCCCATGCTTGCCCAGGGATGGAGGATCCCAGCAGCCTTGAGCTGCTCTTCAGACCTCTGCCCATTTTGCCATCATGGTGGGGGCGAGAAGGCACCACAGTTAGGCGATGGCCTCACGGTGCTCATCCCCACTTCTTCCTCAGTGAGAGGGCTGGGATGCACCCAGATCTCAGACATCTTTCTCTGGTGGTTTTCTGGGTAGCTTGTTTGCTGGTTTTGAGGACATCAGAAGGAAGATGTGTCTCATCTTCATTATAGCCGGACTTGATGAAGTTTGCTGGGCTCAGAGGTTGCTTGTTTGGAGAAGGCAGAGTGCTGCTGGCCATGGGGCAATGGCATTTGATTACATTCCCATGTTCCGGAGGCGAGGACAATCTCTTTCTCCCGTGGTTCCACATTTTGACTGGGCTCTGGTGGGGGTGTGGAGAGTAGAGCTGCCCTGGGGTCCCACCTGAGAGCAGCACTGGGTGCTTCCTCAGGACAGCAGCATTTATGAGTCCCATAAAAGACCTGAAATTCAAACCATAAAAACTCAATAGGAGTTTGGTTCTGGTTCCAAACTTCATGGTCATTCTCTTCTTTAGAAGCTGAATCTTTTCCCGGTATGAACACGTCTAAACTTTGAGCGAGCTCAGCTTCTGCTCTGGCTCTGAAGCCAAACTTTGCAGATTCAGTCTCTCTTCTTCTTTCTCCTGCTTTGCTCTAAATGTGTTTCAGCACTAAGCAGAACGTCTGGGTCCAACAGCCATGCTTTCCTTGTCCTCCCCAAAGCTTTTCCTGTCCGGCACCAGTCAAACTAGTGGGATTTTGTGTGCTGAGCCCAGTGAATCTCCATTGCTCTGCCCAGGTGTGCAGGGCCCCTGGAGCTCCAGGCTGCAGGGCAAAGTGCCCGGGTGTCTGCGCAGACACTGGTGTAGGGGGACAGTTGCAACTCATTGATTCAATTGGTGGGACTTGCTAATTAGAGAGGTTCATAGCATCTTATTACCTGCTAAGTCCAGGCTACAACCATGGCTGGAAACATCTTGGGTTTGACAGACCTGCTTGTTCCTTGCCCTGATGCTGGGGGGGGGGTGTCTGTGTGTGGGGTTCTGCACGTGGCGCTGGGGTAGTTTCCAGGACTCTCTTGGTACTGCAGACCAAACACCTCTGCAGTAGAGCAGGTACCCTTGCAGGGTGGAAAGAGGCTTCCCAAGACATGGAGGACAGGGCTATGTTGTGGTGGGGATAAAAAAAGCTCAGCATCTCGTCTGTCTTAAGGCAAGATTTCTTTTAGCACTTCTTGGAGTGATTGAAATAAGTGACTCACTGGGTGTGATAGGAAGGACCCAGAAGTGATTTCCGCATTTTTCATGTTGTGTGCAGTCCTGAGGATGCTCCTCTGGGAGGAGGTCGGGTGGTCACAGTCCAGGAATGTGACTTGTGGGGAAAGGACTGACAGGGAAACACAGCAGATCCCTGCAGTAGCTTTGCCCTTGCCATGGTAGCAGCTGGTGGCAGGTCTGGGGAGACACCCAGTTGCACGAGGGAGCCAAGGACTGTGGTGACACAGAGGGGTGAAACAGTAGGGCTGCAGGCCATGGCACTGGCCCCCCAGTACCCAAGTGCTCTCTGTGGCACCCCCGGCAGCACAACCTGCACCCAAAACACCCACAGCCGCCACCTTCTCTAAGAAAAACATCCTGTCTGGAGGGGGCGAGCATGGCAGCAGGACAGGAGGGACAAGCCATCCTGGTGATGGCTCATGCCAGATCTCAGCCCCAGCCATCCTCTTGCTGTGCTCCTCACTGGAAACCTGCTGCCCAGCCAAGTTCATCTCCAAACAGCCGCGGTACATTGGGAAGGATGGGAGCACCCTCTGGCTGCTTTTCCCTCCTCTTCCTTTTATTCTTCCTTCCCTGCCCCCCCCTCACCCTGCCCCATCACCTTCTTCTGCTGTTTCTTCTCCCTTTGGAGTTACCTTCAGCAAACACTGCTGCCTCCCACCCCAGCCAGCCAAAAAAGCTGGCCCGGTGGCCAAGTGTAGACTTAGAGGCACAGCACAGACACAGCTCCATTAAGCCAGGCTGAGCCTTACGGGAATCGTTCCTGGCCCGGGCTTGAAAAACAAATATAGCACGTTGGTTTGCTTTGGCTGCACCAGGAGGGTCACGCAGGGACACAGGTTTGCTGTTCTGATGGGAGGCAAGGTCCAAAGAGTAGTGTAATAGGCTGGAAAGCCGTGGAAATGGTATGTCATTATTTACATGTCAGGGATGGAGCCAGCAAAGGCTGAGGATGAGCTCGTAGAAATGGTCTAGGTGCTCGTCACGTGCAGGACAGATGCAGAGCATCACGGAGGCTGGTGGGGTCTCAGCCACATGCATCAACAAGATGGGGGAAAGCCTGTCCCTGTCCCCAGAAAGGCAGGCGGTGGCCCATCCATCCATCCGAGCTCACACCGCTCCTTTACACCTGCTTGGTTGCCCAAAGCACGACAGCTCCGCGTTGAGTCAGAGCATCCGAAGATTTGCTGGATTTTAGCAGAGCATCACAAGCCCACCCCAGATGTTCTCCTGCCTTGGGACCAGCAAGCGGTGGGTGAGAAGGTGCTGGCAGTGGTGGTTCAGTCCAGGAAACTTTCTGAGCTGCCCCAGGCACGGGATTTATCCTGCCCCAGGCATGGGATTTATCCTGCCCCTGGCCACACAACCTGGTCAACAAGACTTTTCTCCCAGTTTTTCTGCATCTAAATTGTTTAAATTGCCAGTTCTTTGGGATAGGAATTATTCATCCGTAAAGCATCCAGCATGTGTTGGTTATTATTTGGATATGTTATTATGAGTCAAATAGGCAGTAATAATTTATGCTGGAGCTGGAGCTGACCTTTGTCCACCAGGGAAACCAACCTGAAAAGGGAAAACAGTGACGACATCCACTGTGTTTACTGACATTTTGGCTTTTTACTGGCATGTTTTCAAAAGCCCCAAAAAAGTCAGTAAGTGGATTCTCTATAAGTACACATAGACAGAGTGTATAAAATGTATAAGCACGGGGTTTAGTTCTGTGTCTTTGTTGTGTGTGTGTGTATATATATATTTATATACATATAAAAGTGCAGGCATCAGGTTTGCAAAATTAATATCTAAATGATTTTCTGTTTGCGTGCTTTCTGTTTATGACCAAAGCATGACTTCCTTTTCTTTCATAACCCAGCATTTAACTGAAAAACAAAAAAGCCATAAATCTAGATTATATGTAAAAACTTCTCATAATATCTGAAGCTTACACTAGATTAAGAGGGGAAAAAAATGCCTTAAAGTTAATTTACCATTTTTATTGCTGTGTTTGGGGTAGGGGACAAATATGGGCAAGTACCAACAGTCAGTCTTTGATTTTATTTCTTTCCTTTATGCCTTCTCTTGATAATTTCAGTGCTGGTTGCTAACCCCATGCGGGAGGTGGGCATGGACGTGCTGATGGGCGTGCATGTGTGCACACACCATCTCTCTCCTCTCTATCACACTCACATCCAACCCAGCCCATGCAGAGGGCTCTTCAGCTGTTCAGTCATCACCTTCTAAATAGCTTTTTTTTTCACGTACTTGGCCACGGTCATAATGCATGAGTGATACCCAGAGCTCCTTGGATTCTGGTTGCAGGTTTCCCGCAGACCCACTGGGGGAGTTTGAGCTGTGGCTTCGCCCCTTAGATCCTAATTAATCTTTTGGTTTGCTCTTTTGGGATTGGGAATTGTCCAGGGCAGGGATTGTGTCTATGTGCCCAGCACAAACAGGTATTAATTAAACCTGGAGAGGGCCTGGCTATTTGGTCTGAAGGGGAAGGAGGTGTGTATGTATATATATACATATGTATGTACACAATATGCATGTATTTAATTATGACCAAAGGGAATAGTTCCCCTTCTTTCCCTCCTATAATAATTTGAAAAATTCCATTAAATACAATCTCCCCTTTACAGCCTCCTACCCCCTCTCCCTGCCCTCTTTTAAAACCTGCTCAGAGTTAATTTAGAGACATTGTTGTGTGAAAGAGAAAAGTTTTTTCTCTTCCTGACCTTTTAAAAACTTTATATTTTTAACCCTCAGTGATTGTCTTTAAAAATATCACTTTGAAAGCTGAAATTGCATTGGTCCATTCAAAAAATGGCCTGGTGGAGCAGTTTCAGCACTAGTAAAGGAATTGCCTTGCTTTGCTTTCCCCAGCCCAAAATTTCTTTGGCCTGTTTGATTGATTGTTTCTGAACATGTTAATTTAACCAGAAGGACTTTTTTTTGCTGGCCACCTGGTTTTACCCTAGTGTTCCTAACAAGTCCTAGTCATAACTGCAGCCTGAGCTCTTGGGAGATGCTGTAGTTCATTGTGGGTGGCCTGAACCTTTCCTTGGGAGAGGCACCAGTTTTGGGACCCTTTGCATCCTCCCTGGAAGGAGCAGGGGTGATGGCAGCTCTTAGGCATGGGTCCCACCACCCACTGCCCCAAACACATGGAGTTGTGCTGTGCCAACTCAAGGTGGATCAACCACCACCGAGGGCTGGTGCCCCCCTGGGCACAGACTGGGAGCCCCCCACATTGTGCTGGGCACGAGCATACGTGTGCACAAGTAGCCTTGATTTATTATTACATGGGTTTGCAAGCCGTTAGCTTCCCTAGGTCAGCCAAGCACATGTACTTCTCCTGCTGTACCATGGCTCCCTGTTGGCTTGGCTCACCAGAGGCTGGTCATGTTTATTCCTGTGGGCTCTCAAGACAAAAGGGCTGGGATTTCTCTAAGCTCAGGATGTTTTTCTTTTGGTTTAGGGTTTTTTCTTTTGATTGTCCCTGCAAGGTCAGCTGCTCCAGCTGACATGTCATGCCTTTGGACCTCTTCTTCTTCCTCCTCCCATTCCTCATGTGGAAACCTCAGGTGACCGCAAGGCGCAGGAGCCCCTCTTGGCTGCCCTGAACCCCGTGTGGTGAACGTGCTGGGAAATAGCTCCAGCAGCACCTTTCTTAAATCATGTCTATTACACGCAGCCCCGATGTTTGCTGGGAGGCCACTGGAATGGCTGGGAGGGATTTACCAGGTCCAAATTCACTTGACAGAAAAACAAAATTCCAGTGTAATTTTAACCAGCTGTGGTGGGAGAGTGAAAGAGAGAGAGAGAGAGAGAGAGGGAGGGAAGGGGAAGGAGAGCTCAGGGTTGGGGGGGTGGGAGAGAGGTGGTGCTGCCAATGGGCTGCGATGAGCAGTGTCTGTGCAACGAGGAGCCCTGGGCTGGTGATGGTGGGGACTGGGTGTCTGCCCTTCCCTGTGGTGGCCATGACCTCCCCTGTGGTGGCCATGGCCTCTTGGCTGCCGTAGGGGATGATGCTGATGTCAGCGAGGCAGCTCTTCATCCGGCCGAGCCCTCCTGGCCTTGCTGCTCTGTGTCCATGCTAATATCATCTTCGGCACCGCAATGGAGAGCGTGTGCATCCTGTTAAAAAGATTCAGTTAAAAATTCAGTTAGTGTTTATAAAGGTGGGGGGAGGAGGAATACAAAGCAAAAAAACCTACATAACGTTGATATCTAGCTTTTATTTTTATATTCCTTTATTATTCCAGGGTATTACAGGGTAATTACAGGGTAGCATGACCTCCAAAGACATATGGCAAACAAATCCGTTTAGTTTCAGTATGATTTTAATTTTAAATTTAATTTAAATAATGTAAATATATATTTTATACAGTATAATAATATATTTTATACATGTATATGTTTTATGTGTTTTGTAGGTATAATTGGAATAATGCAATTTTAAATTAAATATGAGCTACTTTTAAGTTTAACTTTGTGAGAATACGTTTGTGATTTCAAAAATTAGAAAACTTACAAAGAGAGAGGTTTTTTTCAATAACCTGAAATGTTTAAAGATATTTTTACTGCATTTTATTATGTTTCCCATCCCCTGTTTCCATTTTAGACTTGCATGTACCAAGCAAGTCAAGCATCTGATGAATCTGGGGACTCCTGTTTGAACCCTATTGCTACGTAATAATTTTTCCACACACATAAAACATAAGTACAGCTTCAACCTCTTCAACGAGCTGCTGGTGAATAGCTCATTGAAGCCAGGAGTACACAAAGCCCTGCCCGTGTCAAGATTTTGCAGGATCAGGGCTATATGTTATGATGCATAAATGTTGGTAAAAATGAGTTCTTGGAGGAGATAAATAGAGGAGAATATTCACATCTTTTACCAAAAAAAAAGCTGCAGTGTTCATGCTGGTAAAAGTACCCAACTGAATGCTGTCCTGTGGTGAGGGACATCCTGTTCAATTGAAGGATGGTTGTCCTAGATGTTCTACAACTCATGAGGGTGGCTGAGAGTCCTTGTTTCTCCTGGTCTGCCCCCACAGCAGTGGTCTCCTGCTCCCTTGATGCTGTTAGGGAACATGTGGTCTGAGACAGTTGTGCGTGCCCATCTGCAAGTGTGGTAGTTGTGGCTGACGTTCTTACATCTTCTGAAAACCCCGAAAGACACTGCTTGGACCATTGACTATGTGCCTGGCTGGCTTTCTCAGATCCTGTACTCCTAGAAGTTACAGTTTTGTAAAGGCAATTGCATGAGACTGGGTTTTTCATCTTCTGAAGATGGACACCTCTCCCTATTCAGGTGGAGCCTACAGATTAGCTCTGTCCAAGCCATAATGCTGACTAGTGGTAGAAACTTGACAAAAGTCAACAGTGTGAAAGAGAAGACCTGCTAGGTGGAAGGCAACCAGTAAGGGTACGGTTAGACATCTGCAGTGTTGGTGTCACTCCCCACTTGTGTATTTATATCCTGAGTGGGTTTGGAGAGCCTGTTTCAAAAGAGGCAAATGTTTAAAGGAGCTGTGTGGCTGCTCCAGCGTCATCCAAGCAAAAGTGGTACCTCCTCTTCCTGGGAGCCTAAAGGCTGTTTGTTCAGTCTGGCTGGAGATCCCTGGGAGAAACATTTCTGCATTAAAGATGCTAGCAGTGACCTGTGGCATTTAGTGCACAGCCCAACAGGTGTCCTGTGGGCAGACTTCCCATAACAGCTCTGCTGATCAGGTAACATTGAGCTGCCTGTTGACCATCGTTGTTTCCCTGGACCTCAACACTCTCCCTTCTCTTTGCAATGCATAGTGCAGTTTCTGCCAGACCAAATGACTAAACCAGGCTTTATATGATTGTTTTTCACCCCAGTCATCATGAGTGACATTGTCTCTACCTGCTCCTTCATGGCTGGGGAGGTCATGAGTGAATCTGGGGGGCTTGAGGAGGGCAGCTTTGTCATATGCCAGACTGTGTTTTACCTACAGCAACATCTATTTGACTCAATCGTATTCAGTACCCAACAGGTTAAGAGCAGAAAGACAGAGAAGTGGCAGCAAATGAGTTGGGATGTTGATTTCCCACCGATTTCTGAGGTGCCCCTTTCCTCCGGCTGTCCTGAGGACATTGACATCACCACTTCTGGAGATGCTGCTGACTTAAGTATGATTTAGTGTGAAACAACTGAGCTTAGATGTAACATATGTCTGCCTTCCCCAGGGAACCCGGAGGTGTTGACTCTCTCTGATCACTCAGTCCTGGGCTCTCACCCATGGATAATTACGTTCTTCCAGGGATGATCCTGAAGGCCAAGTTCTGCTGGAGCAGGAGGACTTGCAGGTGGGCAGTGGTCAGCTCTTCACCCCGTGCTTCGTCCAGCTGCTGCTACAGCCACTTCTCAGTTTTCTGTCTAGGGAAGGCCGGAGACAGGGAAAAGAAAACTTTGACGTAACTGTCCCTCCCTCCCCTGTTCGGTAGCAGCAGGGAAATTCATGATCCATTCCTGTTGGCACTGAGCTATCCTTGATGGCTTCTTGCAGGAGCACTCGGGACTTTGGCTTGGTCCAAGGGGTGATATTAAGCAAAACACTTCGTACCTCAGCCCATAGTGATCCCTGGACTGGGAGCCAGGCTGCTATGGTGACAATCATCTCCCTTGGGATGCCTAAATCAATTAGACAAGGACACAGCATCTCTGGTCTCTCAACTTTTTCCCTGTTGCCCTCCCCCATCCCATCGAGCTGCATGTTCTATGCGAGATACCTACCACTCCCAGCCGGTAATGACTTCCACATGGGGCTGGACCTTGTGCACAAATCCCCTGTAACAATAGGAAATGTTCCTTGGTCTCTCATTGTGTCTGTCTTTGGGAAGGAGGAGAAGGCGTTGACGACAAGCCGAAGAGCTCTAATATTCCTCCCGGACAGCTGATTAATTCCATCCTCTGCATCCGCTCTGGACCATCCTGCCTCGCCCCACGCCTTCTGCTTTTTATTGTTCTCTCCACCTGGCTCCCTCTGGCAAGGAAACCGATGGGATTTCGTGCCATGTGGAGCTCCAAATGGAAAACCCGGACAGTGAGAGCCTCTGCTCCCCCTGTGGTCCAGGCCCAGTGTCTCCTGCTGGAGGAAGAGGAGAAGAAGCTGCGCCTTCCTTGAAGCCAAGACCGAGCGCTGGAATGGGGACACGGCATTCCTCCCCAGCACGTCTGCTCCCGCCTGGGAGAGACGAGACTCTGCCTTTTCCTACTCCTCCTCCTACCATGGGGATGGCTTCTCTCTTTTCAGATAGCTACAGGCTGGTTCTCCTGCTTAGACCTTCTTCCCACACGTCTAGGGGAAAGAAACGGTCCGGGCTCCCGAGGGGATGTGCCCACCCTCTCCCTGAAAATTACCAAGCCTCCCTTCCTCCTCCTCTCCCCATCTCATGTCATGGGCTGGCGTAGGGAGGGCTGGTGAGGGCTCCCAGGCCCAGCTGTGCCCACACGTGCACGCAGAGGTGTGTGTGTGCTGGTTTGCACACTCATACGTGTCCCCTCGCTCCATTGCTGCAGCCGGGCTTTGTCTCCAGCGCTTGCCATTCCCTCACCAGACGAGTGCTCCAGCCTCGCTGCTCAGCTGCGATCCCGGGAAGAGGCAGGGGGGGTGTGGGGAGGGGAAAGAAGAGAGAGACAAGGGCATTTTTGATTATGATTATGGAGTTGATTTATTAGAATCATTTTAAAACACAAAGCCATCTGTGTGCCTCTTCCCCATCCAAGATTTCTAAAAGACCAAACCATCCATCTGACCCCCAGCCCTCCCTCCCCTCCTCTTCCCCCGCCTCATCCTCGCCTTCCATTCTCCTCTGCAGCTCTCTTGCCAAAACACTTGCCCATACTTAATTCTCCTCCCAGAGAGACAATGCTTTGCATTCTTGTATGGGAAGCCAAAAAAAAAAGACAATTCTATTCTGTCTCTGCTTTGCAGCTTGGTCTGCTAAGTTGCTTTCCCAAGAGTCAGTGTTTAAAACACAAAAAGATAAAGGAAAAGACAAGTTGGTGCTGAAAGGTGCTGGAACATCATCGTGTGGGGGTAACATTTTCATTCACTCCACATATCAAACAGTCCCTGGCAGGTTGTCCTCAGGAGGAGCCAATGGGACTCCAACCTCTTCCAAAGGGCTCACCTTTAGGGCGGAAAGACACTTTTGGACTCCCTCTCCCATCCTTCCTTTGCTCCCTTTTGAGGGCCTTGGCTCAAGCCCCAGTTTTCGAGGGTTGAGGTGTGCTGACAGATTCTCTGAGCAAGATGAGCCAGTGGCTGAAGTCCAGAGCAGGAGGAGAGCTGAGGTCCGAGTTTCCTGGAATCACATTGTGACAAGCAGGGGGAGGCTCAGCCCTCCTCTTCCTCACTGTTCCCCTTGATGCTGGTCCAGCCTCCCTGGAGTGCTGACATCAGAAGAGCTGTAATGATTTACATCTCTTGAGGATTTGCCTCTCCCCCCCGTGGCCAAGTCTCTTTACCTCTCCATGCCTCCATTTTTTCCAGATCTGTGAAGCTTTAGGCATTTCTGTGGTCATCAAAAAAACTAAACTGGAGTCACCAGCTGGCAGCTAAGGATTTTGACATTCTAACGCTGTCGTCCTTCTTGCAAGGTTGGAAGGTGGGGAGCACATTTGGAGCTCCCATCTTAGATGAAAGGAGAGCCAGAGTATCAGCATGTGGTCTGTGTGAACCAGAAGTGGTCAAATGCAGTTCGTGATTACCTAATGCATGTTTTGCCTTTTCTTATTTACACATCAGGGAAGCATTTTCCTCAGCTTCAGCAAATTAATTTTTAGCCAGTGTCCAGCATTCAAAATTGCGGTGATGATGGGAGAAGGTCATGGGCGATGGTGATTGCAATCCCGAACAGCAGTGTTTTGACTTTGATTTTATTTGTGTGCGCTTGGGTACAAACAAAACCTTTCTGGGTTTTGTAACTGTTCTTTTGAACTTCATCTTTCCATATAAATCTTATTTTGATGCTGTTAGTGGTTCCCATATGAGATCTGACATTTGTTATTTGATACTGGCAGAGGAGAGTGAAACCTATTAGTGAAGGCTCATGGGTTCAACAGGATCCAAGGGAATAAGAGCAGGGCCTGTGAAAAGACCTGAGGATTTAGTGTCACTGTCATCTGCTCAAGCTCTTGAATCTCTTTACTGACCCCTTTCTATCCACAGAATTGTCTGTCTTCAGTTTCTCTGGTTCCAGGTGTATATTCATCGAAGCTGATGACTTACCCGCTTTGTTGTACACTAAATCACCTGAGTGCTGAGTGTCCTCCAGGACCTCTTCTCAATGCCCTGATGTCTGCTTAGAAAAGTTAGGCATAACCTCATGCGTTTCTTTTGGAAAGAAGAAAGAAAGAAGTTTTATTTAGAGCACAAAACTGCTGTCGTTTGCATAACACCTCTTTCCAGTCCGGTCCCTCTCACTCCTCTTCAGGAAGGACATCTTGTGGAGGAACAACATTACTCAGCTGGCCTAAAATCTGTCAGGAATCCTAGGGAAAGGGTGGAAGCAATGGTCTTCCAGGCCTAGAGCCGAATAACCCTGCTTAAACCAGTTGTAACGAGGGTCCATCCAGCAGCCTTGCCAGAGCATCCCCTGAAATTCCAGTGCATGGAATTCCAGTTCCAGCATCCGTCTGCACTGAAATTCCCAGCCATGAGAAAGCCTTAAAGATCATCTTCCAGTTTACGTGTCCCCCAAATGCATGAGGGACAGTTAACGGCTGCATCTCACAGATTCTTCTTCTTGGCTCAGAGCTCAAAGATCCCTGGTTGTTCCACGACTGCTGACCTAAGAAAGGGAATTTCCAGCCCATATTCCCAACGTTCCCAGTTTCTCCCTTTTGATTTCTCTTGAATGCACCGTTCATCCCCGCTTCCCGTCCAAGGCTGCTGTATCATGGTTTAAACAGCTGCCACGTCCCACCCTGGAGGCAGCTGGGTCTTGGGGCTGCCGGGGGAGCACAGGGCTCCTCACACCGATGCTGGTCCCACTGCCCGAGCGGGATGGGGACACGGGGTGCAGGTCTGGCTGGAGGGACAGGGCAGACCCACACCAGGCCATTGCCCCGTCTTCCTTCACACTTTGCAGTCTGGTGCAGAGATGTATTTTCTCCTCTTTTTTTTTTTCCTTCCCTCTTTTTTCTTTCTTTTTTTTTTTTTTTCTTCTTTCCATTGGTTGTTTGGATTAAGGGGCCTTAAAGGGGCCAGACATTTTTTGTGTTCTCTCATACCCTATAAATAACCGGCACCTCTCCAGTGCTCCAACTCCACCCTTCAGTTGCAGATTCCACTGTCTAGCTGCCACCACTCCGCATGGCCTTTCACACTCTTCCTTTCTATTTAATATGGAAATATTAGTTAAAAAAACTTGCTGTCACCAATTCTCCAAGAGGAGGAGGAGGGGAAAGGGAGAGAGAGAGGTGGGAGGCAGGAGGGGAGGACACAACCAGCCAAAAAAAGTATCTGAAGGAATGTTCTTCTCCCTCCCAGGTTTACAGCAATGCCTTTCCATCCAGAATCATCTGTTTTGTTTTCCTTCTCCCTCAGCCTGAAAGTGCTTCAGCATTATCATGTAATGTTGCTTAATGTGACCAAAGGCTTCGGCGAGTCACCTCGTGGACCGCAAGCATAGCCCAAATTCCAAGGCAGCAATGCCTGCAGCATCTCGTTAAAGCAGAGCACTTGCAGCCCTCTTGTGTGTCCCATGAATGGTTTGGTTTGTGATTTTGTTTTGTGTTTTTCTTTTCTTTTCTTCTTCCCCCCCCCCTTTTTTTTTTTTTTTCCAAGTGCAAGCTACCACCCCAAGTGCCAGGCAGGGATTTTGTAACCTCATCGGCATATCTGGGAGGTATGCGTGGAATCTTTCAAGTGCTTGGTCAGTCCTCTGTGGTTTCCTTTGAGGAACAGCCCACCCTGCCAGCCCCCACCACCCCTTCCCCAGCCCCCTGACATGCAACCAGTTGCACCATTCATGCTGGATTTTCACATGACAGTCATCTCCTCCAGGTTTCTTTCTCTTCCTTCCTCCTGGCATATTTCCCAAGACTGGTGAAGGATCCAAGGGTAGCAGTCCTGATGAGTGGACTCATCTTTTGATGAGTCACAGAGGAGGGAGAGATACAGGACAAGTTCTTACCTACCAGGTGTCCCGATCCCACGTAGGGAGTGGGATGGAAGCCCCACTTAGTGCTAGATGGTGCTAAGAATTTGCGTGAGGGAAGAGAGATGTGTTCTCATATCCCAGTTGCACCTGTAGGTATCCGTTGTGCTGGCTTCTGGCTCGACCACCAGTTCACCCAGGAGGTGAGCAGTTGCTTTATGTTCCCTCCATGGCATCAGCATCAATCAGAGCTGTGTTACTTACCCAGTGCCCGGTGGGCAGGTGCTGGGGGGGTGAGTGCTGGGGAGTCCCATGTCTCTGCAAGCTTCTTCCTGAAACCCTGTGGGTTCCACCTCTGCCAGCCCCAAGACTCCTCTTACTCCACTCTTGCTGTTGGGTTCAGGGAGGAGTTTGTGACACTAGGGTTGGGTCTTTTGTTGTTGTTGTGTTTTTGATTAAGCCGCCTTTTTGACAAAGTTTTGACAAAGATTTCTTAGGGGGGCAGCATTTGTTGGCTATTTATTTCTCCCAGGTGGCTGGTGATGGAGCAGGAAGAGAGACTGCTCTCCCGTCTGCCTCCTCTCTCAACACCCCTGGTCTCAAAAAAGCTTGGAACCAAGCTCCAAGCCAAGCCTTCAGCGATTCTTTTCCCTGCCACCCACGCAGAGACACGTTGTCCCCATCACCTCCTGGGGCCACCAGGCATCCTACCACTCACCCCTGCCAGCCGCGTGAGGACGGCCACACGCACGGGACAATGTGCTACCACCAGACAACCTGAGTGATGACTTTTCTTAATTAATTTGGCTTTCCTTCCCCCTCCTTCCTCTCTTGTTTCTGTCCCCAAAAGCGTGGCAGAAGACACCAGCCGCTGTCAGATGCGTGGCGCAGGCAGGGTGACATCAGCTCTGCTCCTCTGGGATGGTGCTTTAGAGCCCAAATGAAATTTTCAGGGCCGGTTCTCATTAAAAGTGGCTTTTGAAAATGGGTAAGGAATAATTTGCTAAATCAGGCCCTGAACTGCTCAGTTTAACAAATTATTACTTTTTAAAAAAAAAAAAGAAAAAAAAGAAAAAAAAAATACTATGTGTAAAGGGAAGCCCAGTTTAATGAAAAATGGTCAGGTTGGACCAGACTGGATGTTAATTCCAGTTTGGTGTCACCACTATCTTCGTCGTCATGGTTTAGTCATGTCCTCCTTTACATGTTAATTAAGCTGATGTGTCAGTAAATGTTGTAAGTACAAACTTGGGTAATGTTTGGTTTTTTGCTTTTCCAGTGTTGCTTTTGCAACATTTGTTTAGTTTTCATTCAATGCATAAAGTATGAAGGGAACAAAAAACTCATGCGCATTGTATCATGTAATTAGACGGGTAACCAGATGTTAATTAATATATGAATATCGTTTTTATTTCCAATCGTCTGGTTGTGGTTTGAGCAAACCTATGTCACCCAGCTGTTGCTACACGAGACACAGTCAGAGCGAAAACAGAGCCAGAGTTCAGCTCTATTCCCAGAGCACAGACTATTCCCCCACTGGAAGAGGAGATGCTTTTAGGATGTGCTGTCCCCAGACGTGACACAGCAGTGTGACATTCTCCTACTATCCAGTGGAGGGCAACAGGGGACATGTTCACAGTGGTGTACCCCCTGAACCAGTCTGGGGAGCCAGGATGCTGGGGCTTTGAAGAAAGAGAATCACAGAACCATTTAGGTTGGAAAAGACCTTTAAGATCATGGAGTCCAACACGGCCGAGTCCACCACTAAGCCATGTCCCTAAGTCCTAAGTGATGTGTCCTAAGTGTGGCCATGTCCTAAGTGCCACATCTACGCATCTTTTAAATGCCTCCATCCATATTTTTCTCCCTGGACATCACAGTCTAGTAGGATGTCTCTTACCAAGCAGTAGTTATATATACACCAGCTACTTGGTAGCTCTTGGAGGAGCCCCTGGAGATTTTCAAGATTCATCTGGATAAAGCCCCGCACAACCATGGCCAGGCTTTGCAGTTGGTCCCTCTTTGAAGAGATTGGACTGGAGGCTTTCTGTGATCCTCTGGCAGTGAGGCAGGTGGTGGGACCAGCACCTTCAGTCTTTTGCTATCGAAAGATTTGATTCTTCTCTGTTTCAACTGGAAGACCCTTTCTAAGCTAATCCAAAAATTTCCTTTCCTTTTCTGCAGCTTTCATCAAGGGTCAGCACGGTAGTGCTGTGACCAGCCAGAGAATCCAGGTGTTTCACCTCCTCCTCCTTTGTTTCTATCAGAGGTTCCTGCTAACAAAAAACTGTTTTAATATCTAAGTTAATTTGCATTTTTAAATATGAGAATTCATTCCACTTGTATTAACTGTAACCCTCAAGATCTTTTAATTTCTTTTGACTTATCCTCTGATCTCCTGTGCACCCATAATGCATTCCACTTCATCCATGCTAAAATCTTTGCTGTATTTCCAGTGAGAAATAAGATTGATTACAAGCCTGATCATTGAGGAACTCAGCTAGCTACCACTTAGTTCCCATCACTCTTCTTCTCAGCGTAGGCCTGTTTTCATTTGTCCATTACTCAGTTCCTTACTTGCCTTATAATCCTTCTGCTAATTCCCATCTTTTCAAGCTTACCCAATAATTACCCGTTGTGTCATGACTAGTGCCTCTTGATCCCCAGATAAATTAGATTGTACCACGCTTCTCGTGTCTTGGGAATGAACTGTCTCATTGAAGAAATTCATCAGGTTCGTCTCACACAATTTACTAAACCTGGGATTGCAGTTTATTCTGCTTGTCTTCATGTCATTAATGATTCCTTTCTTTAAATGAGAAAGAAAAATAAGACAGAAAAGGAGGCTCTGTAATGAGATAATTTTCTCTTTCAAAGCTACACTTGTGCCTTGAATATCAGCAAGGAAGGCCAAGCTATTCAACCTCTTTGACCCATCACATGGTCCATAGATGCATTGATTTTCTCAAGGTGTTGCATGTTCTGCTAAGTCAAGACAAAAGCTCCTGACTGTCTCTAAATTGCTTGTGAACTCCCTGACTCTCTTTGTCTCCATTTTTTCCTTCTCTCCCCCGCTCCCCATCAGTAGCTGGCACAAGGAGACTAACAGTGGAGTCTCCTACATTGCTGTGGTCTGAGCAGGTTTCCCTCACATTATGTCTAAATAAATATTAATAAGAAAGATGGAATAAGAGCTCATTGACAAATTCGACAAATATTTGCCTCTGCCTTCCCTTTCCAGCCACCTGGCTCCCAGAGGAAAGTTTTGCCCTTTCTCAGACCAGAGCATACAGGAAACAAACACTCGGTTTATTTTCTTGGAGGAGGAAGAAATGAAAATAGCATTATGGGGCCCAAGACCCCCATCTCACGTCTCGGGGAGATGGAAGCAACTTCAGACCAGTAGCTTGAAGAACAGCTTTTGTCTTTGCCTTCAAGTGACAAGTTATCACAGAATTGGCCAGGAATTATGTCCTTGAAAATTCACCTTGATTTCACCTCGCTTTTGTGCACCCTTGGAGGACTATGTGCCCCTCAAAAAACCTCCTAGAATAAGAGTCTGAGTCTTTGAGGCAATCTTTGTGCTTGAAAAATTGAAGCCTTGGTTTTAACAGCAGCAAGGGGCAGAAGGGATAAAGAGAGAGAAAAACAGGGATGGTGACGGTGTTGGCTCCCCTGGGGACGTGCACCCAGCAGCCAGAGCTCTGGTTGCTCATAGAGATCTGGAGCTTTGGAGACAAACTCCCTCCTGAGAGGTGGCTTTTGTGACAGGCTGCTCAAGGACTTAAGGGATGCAGGGACACTCTGACTTAAAAAGATAACTTCAGAGGTCAACTCATTTTGCTTGCCGGGATTTATGGCCTACTGAGAGCCTGAGTGGAGGCTCTGCTGGAGGGTGAGAAGACAAAGTTGGGGAGATGAAGGCCAGATGGTTGTGTTGTTACAGTGCAGGTTTCCAGTTGGCCCTGGCTTTTTGGTGGAAGTTATGTTTTTTCCTGCTTTTTCTTTGGTTTCTGAATAGAAGAGGGGTTGGGGCTGGGGTAAATAATCGTGGATGAGATAAAACAAGATGATGGGAGGTATGCAAGTGAGTCAGGAAATTAAAATAAGTTAATTGTCACTCTGATTTCTGTGCTGGTTAATTTGATGCCCTCTGGGAGAGGAAAACCCATCAGGGAATACATGGGGTTCAGGGCAGCGGATCCCATAAATCAAACAAGTGCTGCAAAAAAACTTTTCTGGAGAACCACAGAATCCAGTGTCTGGGGCATTTGTGGTGTATTTTAGTTGTTGTCTTGTCTTTCCTGCTCAGAGGAGCTGCACTCCACCAGCCCCCATTTAGAGCCAGGCTCTCAGCTGGCACAAATTGCTCCTGTCCCACTCGTGTCAGCGGAGCTGCTGTGATGTGTATCGGCAGAGAATCCAGCTGTGTCACTGACACAGATCTCTCTGTGTCTCTGTTTCTCTTTTCTTCTGAGGAAATGATCTCTTGTGGTCTTGCAGAAATATAGCAGAAATGATACTTTAATCACTTACAGTTATTCTCTATGACAGAAGTATGGGACTGTACGAGATGCTCAGTTTAATTTAATGGCAAACTGGGGGAAACAAGCCGGAAAACTCAAATCACAAAAGCTTAAGAGAAGCCACCTTCTTCAGCGCAATAGTAGAGGCAATTCCTTAGTCAATAGTCATAAAGATCATCTAACTTGGTTTTACATCCAAGTTCAAAGCCACTGGCAGGCAGCTCAAAATGTTTATAAAGTTCCCCCTGTGCAGAGTTTGTGAGTGTTGGTGCTGAGATTTTCATAGAATCATAGAATTGTCCAGGTTGGAAGGGACCTTAAAGATCATCTAATCCAACTATCAACCTAACCCTGACAATAATCACTAAGCCATATTCCTAAGGACTACATCAACCCATCTTTTGAAAACCTCTAGGGATGGTGCCTCAACCACTTCCCGCGGTGCAGCCTATTCCAATGCCCAATAACCCTCTTCATGAAGAAATGTTTCCTAGTATCCAATCTGAACCTCCCCTGGGGCAACTTGAGGCCATTGCCCCTTTTCCTATCTCCTGTGACTTGGGAGACGAGACTGACACCCGCCTCTCTAGACCCCCCCTTCAGGTAGTTATAAATCATGATAAGGCCTCCCCTCAGCCTTCTCTTCCTCAGACTAAACAACCCCAGCTCCCTCAGCCTTTCCTCATAAGACTTACTCTCCAGACCCCTCACCACCTTTGTTGCCCTTCTCTGGGCTCACTCTAGTACCTCAGTGTCTTTTGTGTGGTAAGGGGCCCAAAACTGGACATAGCATTCGAGGTGAGGTCTCATTTTGTTGTGTGGGTGTTTATTTTTGTCAGAGTTAGGTTGATGGTTGGACAAGATGATCTTGAAGGTCCCTTCTTAGAAGATTCTATGATTCTAAAAATTGTTCCTGAGATACCACTCAGGGACATTCCTTAGTCCTCCAGGGATGTAGTGGTGGATCCCGCCATTCCCTTAACAAGACTGACTAATTATTTATTACAAAGGAGGAATCTGGAGCAGAAACTACTCCCCATGTTGGCCAACTCACACCTAAGCCCACCAGGTGGCTTTCAGAGCAGAGCACATGCCAGAGTAATCAGAGCTGCTGGGAGGCTCACAGGAGTGGGACCATGGCTATTTTATGCATATGTGTGTGAGAGTGTGTGTGTGTATGTATATATATGTATAAAAAGCATGTGTGTGTGTGTGTATATTTTACTACGTTAAGCTATAAACTCTATGGGTTAGGTATGAATTAGAACCTTATAAAACATGTTTACTCATTCTGTGTAACTCAAAGCGGGGATTAAACAGTAGGAAAAACTGACCGGGAGAATTTTCCAAGCAGAAAAACTTTTACAGCTTTCATTGTGAACTTGAGAGGGAGGATTTTTTTGGGTTGTTCTTTTATTATTTTTTATATTTTTTTTTTTGGATTTGGGGTTTTTTTCAGAGCAAGTTTCTTGTGTTTGAATTTTTATGGTTGTTAAATGAAAGGCAGGGGACAGGACGGCTGAGGAGGAAGGATGAATAGAGGAATAGCAGGAGAACATTCTGGCAGGCAGAGTTCTCCCCAGGCACCTGAGCCCCATCTTCCTCTCTGTCTCTTGTGACAATGGACTCTCTGTGCCAGTGGCATCCAGGAGGGGCTCCCTGCAGCGTGCCATGTTCCTAGGCAGGCCCTGCTTTTCTCATCTCCTTGAAGACATCTTTTATGCGGAAAACAGAGTCCCATAATGCCAAGTTTAAAGGGAATGGGTGCAAGAAAGGAGCAGTGGAAGCAGAGATGGCAGGGAGGTGAGGCTTCGATGAACATCTCAGGCAGGGGAAGAAGAGAGGGAAGAGCAGGGCATGGGGATGGACTGAGGTTTTACAGCCTGTTTGCCCTGCTTCTCGTAAGGAAAAGCTGGACAAAGCACAGAGGGAATAATCTCACCACTGTCAAGTGAGTCATCCTGGGTCAGTTCCCTTTGATTGGTGTTCGATAGAGAGCAAAGTGGATGCAACCCAGAACAAGTTTATTTCATGTTTCCTCCCCTTCTTTGATAACAACTTTCTTTCTGAGCCCTCTTTTCAGCTTCTTCTACCTTCTGGTTCTTGCTGCCTTGGTGAATCATCTCTGCCTTCAGGACTGGTGACCCATGCGCACTAAACAGAGCCTGACTCACTCTTCTCTACGTGTTATTTCCACAGCCTTAGGAAGCTTTGGGTTTGGATTGTTGGGGTTTGGGTTGTTTGGTTTTTTTCCATTTCACTTTATGAACATTTTCCAGGGGACCAGGGGAAGGGAGGGGAGAACAGAGACCTGAGAGGGTTCATTGTTTGGGTAGTTTTACCTACTGCTAGATGTCAACATCCTACGTTCGATGCATGGAATAGGGAGTAGAGGAGGTCACTATTCCAGGCTTTTCAAGGGATGGGAGAGACTCACCTTATCTCTTTAACATGTCCCAAGCCATGTTTGGGTTCTATTTATGGATTTGAAGAAAGGAGGGATGTGATAACCTCGTTGTACGAGCTCTGGGTTGGGCTACCTGGCACTGGCTTCCCTCATCAGCACAGATCCTGGTACAGCCCTGGAATCCATTTACCACTTGGCTTAATCCCACTCTGCTCATTCTGGGAATCTGTCTTTTGTCGTCTGAGGGGTAAGATGTTGCACAGTTCCTGGTGATGACGTGTTTCCAACTAACCATCCCAGAGCAATTGGTGATCCTGGGGATGGGAAGCATGCCCAGAGATCTCACTTTGCCAAGGACATCCAGGAGTCAAACAGCTGTTCCCACCATAGAGGGCCTTTGATGAGATGAGTTTCTAGTGGACATCATCCATCTGAGCTGTATTGGCTACTAACAACTCCCCTTTCCTGTCCATGCTAGGATTGATTTGTCTTGGTTTCTGGGAAACATGACTTAAAATTCAGAGCAGAAGGCATTCCCTCTGTGCCAATGTCCTGCTGTGTGCTTATAGCAGGTATCCTCAATGCATGGAGTTTGCTCCCTTGTAAGAAAGGGTTAATGGGCTTACATTGAAAGATGAAAGACAGCCATTAGTGGTTGAAGATCTGGACTAGGGCTCCAGGTTAGAGCCTCAATTTTTCCTTTTGCCTGCTCTCTTGAAAAAGTAATTTCCTTTCTTTGCATCCTTGCTCCTCCACCTGCTGCCTCTTGTGATGCCTCAGCCTTCTGCCACGCAGGTGTGTATCGTAACAGAGCTCACATCCTGGCTGAGGGATGTAAATGCTGCCATGTCATTGGTAGGATTAATGACCTTTGTGAAGTGTGTTGAAGTCTCTGCCTTCAGGCGCCAAAGTCTCAAGCACCTTATTGATGTGTTTTGTCCTCAAGGAAACAAAATCAGCTCAGTTTAAGAAATGAGAGGTTGTATTTTGTCCCTGTGAGCGGTGGGACTGTGCAGTGGTGCAGGAGGTCCTGTCTCACTTTGTAGTCTTATGGAGTGACTGCTGATAGGATGGTGGATGCTGAAGTAGACTCCTCATGGACAAGAGATTCCCAGCTTTTTCTCCTCTTCACTGCCTTGTGTCTTCTAGTGAATCACAACTGTGAAAAAAAATGTTAACTTCATTATGGAGAAATCAATAAGTGAATGATTCATTACCTGTGTTAAGAAAGCTGTTGTGAATATACTCTGGTACCCCAGGTAATTCCTTGTTCCAGAACTGATGTCAACTCTTGCATATGTTAGTCCTGACTGAGTGGGTGTTTTCTGACTTCTGAGTTTGGTCAGATTATGGCTTCTTTTCTCAGTTTTATCCATTGGCTTCTCTTGTGATACCTGCTTGGATAAATGGAGAGTTATAAAAAGTGGCACAGTCAATGACATGCTTTCTAGTCTGAATCTGAGGTAACTGAACATATCTACAAAAACATTTAGAGCTCACTGTGTTTGCACAAGTTTTAACCTTAGTCCTGCAAGCATGGACATTAGTTTATCTGGCACGTGAGTGTAATGGAACAATTCACATGAATAAAGTTAAACATGTGTAAATGTTTGCAAGATATGGGTCAATAATTCTTCGGAAATCATAGCAAACCAACTCTCTATTTTCTTATACAGTGGTATTCTCCTATCCGTCTTAGACAAGCGATCTGAAATATCTGTAATAATCATTATGGTGTAGTTGTTCCAAATAGCTCACAGCCAGGATGCAGAAACTCAGCTAGTGTAAATTGTTATTGTTCCATTGACTTCAAGGGAGCTACAGGAGATTTTATGAACTGAGGATCTGCCCCCACATTCTCAAATGTCCAAAAATGCATATTAGGGCCAAATAAGAGGTCTGCTTCCATGCGGTCCCTCCATCAGGACCAGTTTTTGTAAGTGTTAGTTGGCTAACAGGCTGCAGATCTGGCTGCAGTTGTGCATGCTGAGCCCTGTGGAATATACTGGTCCAAAGTCTTACCACTAATTCTCTGTGAGCATCAGAACCTACATGTATTGCCTCTATTTAGAACAAAAGCCATAGACCAAAGAATAGTTTCTCTAAGTTGGTTGCTGCTACAGGCAGTGGTTTGGTTCACTTTCCAGCATGAGTCATGAAGTGGAAGAAGGAACTGAGGGCAGGGTTAGGCAACAGTGGCAATATAGAAGAAATTAGCTGACCTAAGAAGTCAAAAAATTCCACTTTCCCAACAAGTGGAAGGAGAAGTGAAGCGTAGATCGGCTGATAGCTTTTCAGCATAGGTTTGAAGTAATTTGATTTGGCAGATCACCCAAGGTAATTATGGTTTTAGTGGTTAATTGCACACTGAGTTGCTTTCTAGGAAATGTTCTTTCACTCTCCTATTCTGGTATTTGCACATGTGTGTGTAAGGCTTGATCTCCAGTGGGTACAAGGCAGCCAGTGGGGTTCCGTGGTCCATTAAACTGCTGGAGTATTTGGTCATAAAAAGCTGAAAATAAAGGTAAGAAAGTGCACAGTAGAGCTGAAAATGAAAGACATGAACCTGCTGTTAGACAGGTCTCTTCTGCTTTCTTCACAGACCATCCTGTACTGGCCAGGTTAGGAAGTTTGTGTGCTAGGCAAGATGTGCCTACAGACACAGTAGGTATATCAACAGGGCCCACTGGGACTGGCCAGAATCACCTTGTCATTGCCCTTTCTTTAGGAAAGATCCCAGGATTTGTCCTCTGATGGGTCTCTCAGTGAAAGCTGCTCTCTTTCAAGTTTAATCATCTTAATCCCAGCAGAAGATGGAACATTCCAGTGCCCTGGACTGGTGGAGCCCGACTCTTTGGGGCCATCTTTGGGATTAATTTGGGAGTAATTTTTGGACAGTAGCTCATTCCACAAAGAACCTCAGGAGTGCAGTAGCTTTGTGCATTTTTAGGAGGAAAGAGATTACAGTATGGGGATTTTTGCATCTCTGAAGTATCTACAACATCAGTTCATGCTGTAGAAGAGTGGCTCTGGGGCTGGAGCAGGGCTGGAGCATGGCTGGTGGGATTCCTGGTAAATATAAGGTTCTGTGCAGTCCCTGGATCTGCTACAAACTGCTGACTATGGGCCTTGGGGACTACCAAGTGGTCTGGACCACTGGTCCATTGTTTAGAAACCTCTAATTAAAATGAAGCTGAAAATGAAAGGAAAGCAAGAATGAGGGTGGGAACTATCTGTGGTGATGAGAGTGAGAACTAGATCTGTGGTGACGGGCAAAATCTTCTGCCAGACAAGAAGAATCTGAGGACAAAGCTCATGTCTTTGCTTTGTGTCTGCACAACTCCCAGCACAAGTGGGTTCCCACTTTGCCTTGAAATCAAGGAACTATTTTAACATGCTGCAGAGCCCAAAACAAACTCTAAGGGAATAGATAAATTTACTTGGACTCTCCACCATGCTAATGTGAATACGTGGCTTTGAGATTGGAACTGGCTCATGCCTGGATGGCTCCAAGCACAGTAGAGTCAGCTTGTGTCTGGCTGTGGTTGACCCTTAGCAACCCACTGAACCCTGAGAAATACTGGAGGGCCCACAGCACAGAATGAAATGCATTCATTCTCACTCTCCTCCAGCAGCATCCTGCCTGGGGGAGATGGAGGAGGTGATGCATTTTTACATGAGTTGAAGCAGTTTTTCTGAGGTCTTAGATATTGACTGTGAGAGAGCTGTGATAAGCAGTCTATGGGGAGCTCAGGTGAAGGAGCAGTGAATCCTATTGGTGACCCTAAAAGACAAATACACTCATGATCAGCATCATGGTTTTGGAACATTGCAGGTCATCCAAATTAAGACCATTTCCTTCTATTCTACTGGCTGCTCTTGATAAGAACAGTACGAAATAGCCCATCCTTCAGTTCCCCCTGGATACTCCATAGTTCTACCCCTGAAGAACATCAGCAAAGCTGTTTGAGGGCCTTTTGTGACACTGGAATGTGACTTCTGCTCTTAGCTCAACTAAAGCATTGGTCCTTAATTTTAACTATCTAATCTATAAATGCAGTTTTCCATCAGCAAAGGAACTGGGAGGCCCAGAGGAAAAAGATGTATCTAGTAGCATACAGGCATATCCCCCAAATTCATTACTTAGGCAAGGTGAAGTCATTTGGAGAAGTACTGTAATTTGCACCTCTCTACAAATTGGCAAGTGGGTCACAAACTGTGCCTGAAGTTGCACAGCATAATCACTGGCTTTTCATTTTCAGCCTGGACAGCCTCTGCCCAGCCAGAGGGATTCCCGATGGATGTGTCTTTGAGAAAAGTCATGACAAAGACATTATTTCAGAGGCTGCAGGGCATGGGGCTTAGGCTCCCATCTGACACGAGAGGCTGGCGTGCATGGATGCTCCCAGAATGTGGGCAGAAGATTTTTTAGTAATAACTAGGCCTTTTTATTTCTTTTATAATCTGGCAAGCCGTGTAGGGAAGGAGGTTTTGACATCCTTCCACCAGGATCAGCGAGACAGACCATCTGCTGATGTAAATCGGAACAGCTCCATCGCCTAAAGTTATGTTACACTAATTTAAATCATCCCATCATCTCCAAGACAAACCACCTTTCGCTGCCTTCCCCCACCACGTGCCAGATCCGAAGCACAATAAACCCAGGCACAACCTCCTTGTGGAGGAACCACCCTGCAAGCCTGTGCTACCCATCCAAAAACACGGTCCAAGCCTTCTGCTCCCATCCCTCCACTGAACCTCCCCTCCTCCTCCGCAGAGCCCCGGAGGAAGAGGAGAGTGGAACAAGGACCCCCAAAAGGTGACAAACTTGGAGGGCTGAGCATGCCATTTGTTTCCTCAGTTCAGGAACCAAAACCTGTCGAGAGCAAAGTGGAGTAAGGTCTCTTTTTCCATCTGCTTCGCTGGCATTGCTGTGGAGGTCACTGCTGGGGACAGAGGTCCTCGCTGGGCCCCATCTGCCTTCCCTGGGCTCCCTCGTTTATGCCCACTTGGGCCTCTGACATTCTACTCTGTTTTTCTTTCCTTGAAAATGGATCGGGAATTGGGAGCCGCTGTGTAGGAACGCGCCTGTTCCCCATTACAGCTCCACCGGGGCTGTAACACGATCGTGCCTGCTCCATACCCACACAGATATTTATTTATCCATACAGGCTTTCTCCTTGTTTTCATTAAGTTAGGCAGAAAAGGTTAATCTTTCTTCTGCTAAAGCTTCAAAACCAACCAAGCTAAATAAAATATGATTTCTTTCATTTCTTTTTTAAAGGACACTCTCTCTCCTTCCCCAACCCCACCCCCCTTTAAGTACCAGAATGAGGTCACAGTCAGAGATGCCACAAGAGTAAATTGAAAACAGGTTGAAAAAAAGCAAAAGGGTGAAAGAGAGAGAGAGAAAACCACAATCAGAAGAAAGTGACTGGTAGCATTGTGGGCTTGGTTTCATCCAGTCTAGTAAAGAAGCTGTCAAGACAGACACATTTGGTGCCTTCCTGCTTTCCCCTTCTTGCTCTTTCTAGGAATCTTGAAGGTGAATCACAGCTGGGAGATCTCCTCTCCTCTTCATTTCCACTTTGGTTTGCACCACCTGGGTTTTGTCCATGCTGCTCTCAGCACATGGACACGGGCTGAAGGTGTGGGAAGGCCTGTGAGGGTCCCAGAGCTTCCTTTTGCTCCTCGAGCCTCCTGGAGGCACTTGGCCTTGTTCTCTTGTTTAGTCTGGTTGAGCTCAACGCCGTAACTCCTGTTGTCTTTGGTGGGATGGTTGGTAGGTGATTCATCCTGCTTACTGTCCACAATGGCTGGGTGCTGGCATGGGGCAGGGTGGAAGGACTGAGGCAGACTGAGACTGTTGGATGCTATGAGCAAGTGGTCCATTCCTGGGTTTCTCGGTCCCCATTCCTGCCCATCCAAGCCTCATGCCACTAGAAATGTGCTGACTGGAGAGCAAATTGCCAGTTCAGCCTGTAGACAGGCAGCTGAGTCAGGGGTATCCTACTCCTCCAGACCAGACATCAAGTTGGGTTCCCAGGTGGCCATCCCAGAACCACACTGGTGTGTTGACCTAAATGCTTTGGTGTGACCATAGAATCATGTGGGGTTGGAAGGGACCTCTGGAGATCATCTAGTCCAACCCCCCCTCCAGAGTGGGTCTACCTAGAGCACGTTACACAGGAACTTGTCCAGGCAGGTTTTGAATGTCTCCAGACATGGTGTAACCAGACCGGACCTGGTGTAACCAGAAGTTTGCAAACCTTCACAAAATGAGGTTAACCCCCCTGCAAGCTCCAAGCATGCTGTTCTTTTCCTCTGTTTAGGGAGAGCTCTGACTCACCGCAACACCATAATCAATGTAAAATACGTGTTTACAAAACCAAGCTCCACAGCCCTGTCTGAGGAAGAGGATGAGTGAGCAGCAAAGGGTCGCGCTGGAGAGAGAAGGAAAATGCCAGCTGGAGGGACCTGCATCTTTCCGGTGCTCGTTAGTGGAGCAGAGATTGAGTTTCAAAACCTGCCTGGGGAACTGGATGGTTTGGGACAGACCAGTCCTGGCAAGGCACTGGCATGGAAATGAGGGGGAAGAGAGTCTTGTGGGGATTTGGTGTACATCTGGGAGTATCAGTATCCCTTTGCTGAGCACGACGGCTCCATTTCCTGTAATCACTGTGCAGCAGGTACCACCTCTCGCTCCGTGCAAGGCACTTACGTAGTGATGTCCAGCTCTGGTCTGTTTTTTTTGCTACTGAGAAGTGAACGCAGGTGAGGCATCCTCACAGGAGCTGGTCACTTGTGCTTGATATCTGTAACAGCTTATTGCTTTATTTAGCATGACATCAATTATTTATTACTATTAATGAAGGACACAGATGGCTGTCTGGTCAATAAAATATCTCCTACTCCACAGAGATCATCTACTTAGCTATCATTTACTCTGCAGAGAACCTTTGGATTCTTTCTGAAATTTAATAACGTGAGCAAAGATACTACAGCAATCTAGAAGGTTTGTGCTTCAGGGCTGCTTTGGGAGGATGAAATCCTTCTTTATATTTGCTGGCAGGGAGTGCGAGAACACAAGTCCAGATGGGAAAGAAAAGCCCCTTTGCTTTCCATCACAAGCTACTTATCCATTTTACTCCTTTTATAGAGTGATCAAACTCCTTCTTAAAAGATAGTTAGTTTATTTGCCCTTCTCAGGAATATACCGTTTATTCATATCCAATTTACTTTCTCTTGCTATTACTGCCCATTAGCCTAAATATTTATTTTCCATCTGAGTGCCTGCCCTGTTGGTGTGTTCACAGAGTTATGCTTTTCTGCTTGGCCTTTTTATGTCTCTACTTGTATGGTAAGCTTGTGCTTTTTTTTATTTCCCTGTGAAGAGTTCTCTTCTGCTTTCCCTGTGCCTTGTTCCTAAGCAGAGATGAGCAGCACTATGCGCTGGGCTCTCACCATTGCCTTGTGAATTCAGGTCAGCATTCCTACATTGTCTCAGCATCCCAAGACCACTTTTACTTTGTAGGGCAACATTAATGGTCCATCATCCTCTGGCTATGCCGGCAAATGCATCTGTTTCCTGGTCACTGCATTTCACTGGTCTAGTGATGGTCCCAGTCTAAATCTGTTTCTCGTCCTAGGGAAGGCTTTGGGAAATTTAATTTCAGCTGCTCTCAGAGCACCACAGACTGAACAGAGAGATTCCTCATGTGTGAGATGAACAAACAAAGCTGCCGTGGGCTCTGCTTCACCCTGGGGAGAGCATGAGAACGTGGCTCCCTGCGCTTGCCATGGATTGACAGCTCTGGGCAGTCAGTTTGTCCCCGGGGTGTCCCTTTCCCAACCCCGACTTTGCTCTGTGGTCCATGCAGACGGGCACCACCAGCGATCTTGCTGCCGCTTACACAGGTGCAGAAGGACTCCCAGCCTTGGGGCTGAGGTTTTGGCACCTCCTCTAGCATCTGTTTTGATGTTTTCGTAACAACCTCTTTGCTTTTGTTTGATTGTAGCAGAGCCAACCAGAGGGGAAGCTTCCCCAGAGGCTCCAGATTGAACACAAAGCACCCTCTTGCTGTAGGGATTTTATTGCAAGGCTTTGGGTTTAACCCAAGGTGACATGATGTTGACAGACCTTGAGACCTTCATTTCCTCCTGTGTGGGGGGACAGCAATGTGCTCCAGAACCTCGGCAGGTCTGATGGGACTCTGTGGCAAACCAGACCATTGTGTGATGTGGCTGCCTCTGTGTTTTGGGGCATTGCTCACTGCCAGCCTGCTTCTTGCCCTCAAACCTACCCAGAGACACCATGAAAGATGAGCATTCGAAGCTAGTGGATGCCTTAAGGAGAGAGATCTGTGCAATTTTAATACATGCTTTAATTCAGTGCACATGACATTTACCATCCTATTTCCAGTCTCCTTCAAGTCCAATTCCACCCTCTGCACTCCTTGTGTTTTTCTCTCTTGTCCCATCCCTTGTGCTCCCTGGCACAGATGTCCTGAGTGATGCCCCCTGTGTCCACACACTGCCAGAGCAAATCTCCCCTTGGTCTCACCCAGTTGCTCATCACAGTCTCTCTGCCCAGATTTTCTTTCCTACCCCACATCGTCTGCCTGTCAGCCCTGAATGCTCTGGAGGAAGGTGTGAGGTCCCACAGCAGGCACCCATGGGATGATCTGTCCCCCCACGAATTTTTCTCCTGCATAGAAGCTGGTTGCTTGGGATCTGAAGAGGGTTAAAAGCCCTTGCTGTAGTTCAGCAAGACAATCCAGTCCTGCTTCTTTGTTATGTGTTTGTGATTCATCCGGTTCCTAAGTCACGGCAGGATCTGTTCTCAATGACTTCTGGTGACAGGGAGTTCCCCAGTCCAGCCTGATGCTGTATGAAAAGGGACGGAGATGAAAGTTGGAAATGAGCAATAGGGTTTTTGTTTGTTTGTTTAAACCAGAAACCCTGAGCTAAGGGGCTTGCTCAAGGCCATCCAGTGCTCGTGACTTCCTAGCAGGGCTCGTACCGCTGCCAGCCCAACCTGCCCGTTGAGTTGACTTGGGGTTTGGTATGGACCCAGGGCTGGGGACTGGATTCAGCTACAGGGACCGGTGACAGGGCTGCCTGGAAAAAGTTTGGAAAGAACAAGTCGTGCTGGGAGCATTAAAATGAATAATTAAGGCTTGGATTCCTTTAGGGAGGAAAAGAATTTATTGCTGCTCTTTTCTGTAGCCAAGGGGGACATTTGTTACTGGGTTGTGTGCTTTGAGACAAGACGCAAGGCGGTCTGGGGGGCCCGGGGAGGAGGGGATTTTTTAATTCTACCTGGGTAATCCAGCAGCACAGCAAGATGGTCTGGGCTGGTCACGCCACTGGGTTATTTCTTATGGTCTGTACCAAGAATCTAGACTTGTGCTTCATTTCAGTAGTCCCCAGCCACTTTTGCTTTTGGAAAAAAATATAGAAAAATGCTGAGAAGGGAAATCTCCTCCTCCTTCCCCTGCATTGGGGTGACATTTCCACATGCACAAGGTACCCGTCACAGCAATCTGGGTCCAGGTGTGCTTAGACCAGTGTAACTCCAGCAGCAGCAGCAGCCCCTTCTCCAATTCCCATCCCTGGGAATGGGGACACAACCGAGGCAGCTGCTCCCGTGTTTTTGGCTGCTTCGTACCTTGGGCTCTCCACGAAATGGGAACTGCAATGAGCTCTGGGGATGGACAGCCTGCCCAGTGCAAGGTTGCATGGCAGCGGATAAGCAGGCCCAAAAAGCTTAATAAATGGAGCGTTTTCAGTTTCAGCTGGGTCGTGATCTAAGTGCTTATAAACCAGAAGGAAAAAAAAAAATTTCGACATTTTTAATTAGTATTTTTTTTCCCTCGAAGGCTTGTAAAGGGGTGAGTGTTCTTCAGTACATCTGAAGGAGCTCCAGTCAGAGCTCCAGGAGCCAGCAGAGTGCGCATGAAAGGGAATGCAAAGCTACTGCTTTTCATTGAATAAAATAAAAAAACACACACACACAAAAACCCCAGCACATTGAGACCAATTCCATCCAAGCTCTAAAAATGCCTCCTTTCCTGATAATGTAATATACTAGAAACACCTTTGACTATAGCAGCTGGTTTTCGAAGAAGGTGGTGTCCCCTTTATGAATTGAAGTGCAATTAGGGCAGGAGAGCCCCATTTTGCCAGGCTTCCAGCTTGTGTGGGGACCTGGACCACATCCTTGGATGGTAGTCTCTCATGTGGTGTTTGCAGAGTCCCAACGTTCCTGTAGGCTCTGGGAGTGCATCCTTCCACTGCTTGAGTGATGTCTTAGTGCTACCCTTGCTCTGTGCAATGAGTCCCCATTTCAGCTGATGGCCTAGGTGTGTTTTCTACTTCTTGCTTTTTCCACAGAGAGACTTGGGGCCTTTCCAGCTAGAGTTTGTTGATTGCCTGTCCAGTGTAGAGGTGTTCCTATGGTGTTTTTTTAAATGGCCACAATGATTTTGTACCTTATTTGATGTTTTGGTCTTGCTTATCTCTTTGCTCTCCAGGAGAATCCTTGAGCTTTGCAGATGATTTGCTTTCTGGCCTTGCAACATCCTGTGTGGCAGCGGGTAGGAGCCACGGAGACGTCCCTGAAACCAGCCTCTACTCAGTCATTTTCAAGTGCCTGGAACCAGATGGTCTGTACAAGTAAGGACAGATGCATGGGGAGTTGCTGGGGACAAGAGGGGATCTCCACTGCTATTATTTAATTGTTATTTTTACTCTTTAGGTAGCACCGTGTTCCACCAGACACAGGACAGATGATTAAACTCTTCTTCTTTCACCAGCTGTGTTACACTCAGCTGGTGAAACAGAAAACCAGTGTCTGCTGGTATGGCATGGGAGACACTGGGAGTCTGTAGGAGACTCCACTGGCATCATTCACGTTTTCTCAGTGCTGGGTTTCCAGGCCTATGCCTGGTGGGATAGGGTAGTCTCTCATGGGTGAACTGGGCTAATGAGGTCAGATTGAGGCAAGTTGCCAAATGCCCAGTGAACCCAAACAGCTGGATGTCAAAAGTGTGCTAGGTGTTGTTTATGCAGGTCGCTGGTTATATTGGTAGGACACGTATAGCAGATCAGAGACACCAAATCCATCTGCCTCTTCTGCAGGGATGGCTGGTCACGCCTCTGCTGATCTTCTTGTTTACTTACATGACTCTTCTGAGATATCCTTTGAGCGCAGGGGATTGGATTTTCTGTTTGAATTAGTGTCTTAAACAAAGGGATCATTTCAACATCTGAATATCAACAGCTTCTTCATTATCGTTTGGAGAGTGTCTGGGCTTTTCAACGTTTGAAAGATCATTTGAAGGGGGACTGGGCTTTCCAACCTGGCTTGTGAGTCAAGGTATCCTCTGTCCTGGGCAGGATAATGGAGTCAGAAGAATAAGAGAGAAAAAAAAGGGAAGACCAAGGCAAGGAGGCAGAGGAGAGACAGAGTAAGCAAGAGAGAAACACCCAGGGCTTAATGTCAGAGTGAGTGTAATAATTAAAACACATTTTGTAGTGAGTAATGAAACTTTTTACGGGACCACAAAAGCATTTAAAGCAAGAGCTGGCAAATGGTCTGTCAGCAAGAACTTTTAAAAATCTTGATTAATACTTTCCCTTTGCCTCCCCCTCCACCCCCTCAGTTAAGTATGTTGACAGCCTCCGAAGAAGGAGAAGCCTTTATTGCGCATCTCTTGAGCGGGGCCATGTCCAGGAGCGGGTTCCAAGTGATACCTCTTGCCATTTAATAATTTCAGATGTTTTCCTGTGAAGTAACACATTAATATAATTATTAATATCTCTGGGAACTGGGCTGCTCTGACAAGGTGCCAGGAAGAGGCTGGAGCAACCGCAGAGCTTGCTAATAACCTGCCGCCCATAAAAGCAGCTGGTTGTGAGCTCTCAGCCATTGGGCTTACAGCTGCCAGGGGCACTGGGAGAGAGAAAAGCCACTGGGTTTGATGGGGAGGCTGCTGCCGAGGTGAACACACGGAGCTGGGAGCCAGAAGGTCTGGCTCTTGGGCAGCCTAGGCTGCCAAATCATCTTCCCCATCTGCTGGGCAGGGATAATTGCACTCACCTATTGCTTTAGGGGCTCTGTGATCTAATTCCTGATGTCTGCAAAGGGCTGGGAGAGCCTCAGATGGAAGGCGGACGGCTTTGCCCAGGGTTTTGTCATCCCTTTGGTCCAAGCCAGGCTTCTGCTCAATGGCTGTGAGGCACATTGCTGTGGAGGGGGGTAAGCAGAGGTCGGTGATGCCCCATGTCCTGGGGGAGGCTGTGGGCAGCTTCTGCTCTCTGTGGGTGCCCCTGGGTGAGGGACAGTAGCTCTTTGTGGGGAGCCCTGGCTGCAGGCAGCCAGCAGGCATCAGTCCCCTGGCAACGAGGAGCTTTGGACCTCGTCCCTCTGTGGGGACAGGCCCTGGGGTGACGCACGATGTTGGCTCCGACCTGCAGCTAATGTTCAGCAGGGCTTGGCACACCGTTCCCGGGGCTGCGCACACTTAAGCTCACATGTACAGACACACGTTCATCTTGGCATCTGCTGGGGCCTGGACCCCACACTCCTGGACAGCCAGACATCGTGCACACACACACACGTACACCACAGCACATCCTCCTTGGCATCTCCTGCTGCCTGTCCCACCACCCCTGCGTGGAGGGATGCTCAGCCGTGGATGCATGCGACTCCAGCACACACATACACATTTGCTCCAAACTGGGACCTCACCAGTGTTTACTCAGCATCTGGGCATTCTTAGATACGTAGGGCACACACATTAAATATTCCTCTTGCTCAGATGTCCATACAGTTGCAACACAGCCTGAAAAAAGCCAGAACAGTGAAATGGGAGGGTAACACTCTGTTCTGAGCCCTCACAGACGCAACAACAACAGAAACACGGGCATGGGGTCATTTCTTCTGCTTGTTTCATTTGGTTTTGTGGAAAAATACCTATCTTGGAAGGCTCTGGCCTGGGTATAATCCTGATTATAGCAACTCAGCAGGGACCTGCACTTTTCTGTAGGCTGTTAGGTGAGCACACAGAGTCTGCAGCATCAGAGCTCTTCAAAAGTAAATGTTTTTGCTTGTTCAGTAGTCTAAGGGTATCATATAAGCGGAGAGAGGGGACCTGAGACCATGGAAGTCTCTTCTGCTCTGTAAATGTGTCAGACATCCTATCCTTTTCCTTCTGTAGTACCTATGGCAATTACACTCTGCTGTTGACCATTCGTTTGGAGTATTACCAGCCTGAGATCAAAGCTGGGCTTGAGTATGAAAAACAAAACCAAAAAATGCTCTACAAACAAACAAACAAATAAACACAGTCTGATTGATTCGTCTGCTTTAGAGACTTCTGTAATTTCAAAACATAAACTAACAAAAGGAGAACTAATTTCTTTGTCCTTTGCGATTGCAGCCTGAAGAAAACATGTTGTCTGTCAGCCCTTTTCTTTCCCCTGCCTGTAGTACATTGGGGTTGGGATGTTAGTCCCTGCACAGAGGGTTTTCAGAGAGAAAGTATTTCATGGCAGCAGCAATGGACGTGCTCTATACGCCCATGCACATATGTGGACACTCCTGATGGTCTGTCAGACGTGGGTGCCCATGTGTGCGATGCCTGTTCCAGTCATGTGAGTGTGCTTACAGACACACACACAGGGACACTGAGGATGGTCCTTGAAGACTGTCAGATTTATTTTAAGCTCTTCAAAGACAAAAGTCTTGTAATTGTTGCAAAAATGCATCACAGGAGAGGGGATTGTTCTCCTCTGAGGTCAGCTGGACCAGAGTAGTCTGCCAAGCTTCATCCCTGGTGGATCTAAAAGAGGATGGGGTGAGGAAGGCAGAGGGAGAGATGTCTACATGTCTGTTAAGTGCTCATCTTGCGTGGACCGGCCAGTCCAAACAACGGTTCATGCCAATCAGACTGATGGTCTGGGAGCCTGGGAGCACCATGCTGTGACAGGCAACTGGTGATGCACCAAGCACCAAACATAGTCAAGAGCAAGAGCTCTGGCTTTTCTCAGAGGTCAAACTCACCCCAGAGGATCATACTTACATTGCTCATGGCCCTTATATAGCTTAGCACCCTACAAACCCAACTGAGGTCTTTGTTCTGGAGAGATGAGCTTCCCCTGTGCATCCCAGAGCCTCCCTGAGCCTTCAGCCCAGCTCCACCTCACTTGCTCATCCATCTCTGCTTCTTACCCTGTCATTACCCGAGTGCCTGGGGATGCCTGTTCGCTGAGCTGTACCTGATCGGCTGCTGGAAAGCAGCTTTGCCAGCCCAGCATGTTCATTTTGGATACTTGGGGAGACACCAAGTATTCCTCAGCCAAAAAGGGAAATTTTGGAAAGGGAAGTGAAAACCCCCTCCAGCTCCTCAATGGAGCTGCAGTGCAAACACACCACCTTCTCTGCGCCACAGATACTATAATTATAGATTAGATTAAATCCCAATGTTTCACTTTATTTACATTCCTGACCCAGCCTATTCATTTCTGGTGTTTGTGCCAAGAATCAGCACTAAATTTACTGGAAATAATATGGAAGTCATCAAGATCCCTTCCAGAGCCTTTCCTTGGAGTGTGTTCATATATTGAGAAAGAACCTAGAATTTACATTCCCTTTGCTGGCTCAGACAGGGTTTCCCCTGGGTAATGCTGAACCAGCTCAATGGCTCTGGGAGAACACATTTCAGGAGCATTGGAAAGATGCAAACCACTTCCTAGAAGACTGGGCATTGCCATGGGATGGAAGAAGATTAAGTTAGACCTCAGCATGGCAACACAAGGCTCCCATCTACAGCCAAGACCCACCAAGACCTTCACGACCAGCCTCACCCCTGGTAGGGTCTGGAGGCCACTGCCAGCATGGCCAGGCTTATCCTCTGCCATCACATGCTGGCGAACAGTGAACATACTTGATTTTGGCAGCCTTAAGGAAAGAGACAAAGGCATTGAGCCTTTGTAACCCCATCGTAGCACAGAGAGGCAGCAATTGCGGTTCAGCAAGCTCAATGCGCTAAAGGAGCTGGCCCAGAACAAGACTGATTAATGTTGACTGACCTCTGCCTTATGCATAGCAGGGATAAAAAAATGGAATGGAAACCCTTGGTGCTCAAGAGTGTGCTAATGCTGGCAGCAATCCGCTGCTCCTTATATGATACTAATTGTTATTGTTGGTCTTCTGTCAGGAAGACATGTGAATGAGCACTGGAGCAATCGGAGGCAGATCCCAAATAGCTCAGTGGCATGGGTTAAAACACATCTGTTAGAGCCCTTGGCTTCATCCCCTTTGTGCACAGGAGCTGTGCTGCCTCATTGAATCTACCTCTTCTGAAACCGAGCAGTGGATGGCTGTAGTTCCTTCTCAGGCATTCCTGGCTTGCGGAAGCTCAAACAAGGCGAGTCAGGAGTTGAACAAGTGTTTGCTAAATCCTGGGCCTGCGCTCTAAAGGCTGGCTCGTCCTTCATCAGCAGTTCAGGGTTGCTTCAGAACCAGGTCTTCCCAAATGCTGGCTTGGATGTGGTTTTGTTGAAGTGAGTCCAGCACCAAGCACTCTGGGCTACGTGGGGATCCCTGTGGTGGGTTGACTCCATGAAAGACAGTCTTTACAGGGAGGTCACGAGCTCAGCAAGGGGTGATAGTCTGTCTTTCTGCTGATATTAATGAATTCCTGTGGATGGAGGAAGGTTGGGCTCTTGTTGAAGTTTCCAACATCAGGAGAGTATGCATATAGAAGCCACGGAAAAGCTCATGCTTTCTTCATGACCAACCAAGGTGCTGGAGGTTCTTCCCAGCTTTGCCATTTTCTCTACTGAGTGATGTAAGCAAATGGCTTTTCTCACTTTCATCTTCATCTCTTTGCCTGTTCTCTTTATAAGCTCAGGTTTAAGCTCTCTCTCACTGTCTCTCTGTACATTCCGGCCTGGGTGGGTCAGACCAGAGTCTGCTGCAATATTGATGTACTAGCCATTTATGCCTTTTAAAATGTTGGGTTTGTTCATGAATCCTCATTCCAGACCCAGATGTGTCCCTGCCACCATTATTCATCCACCTGGGACAGATACGGAGTTGGGAGATACCTTTCCACTGACCTCAGTGGAACCTCCTTCCCCAGTATCTGCCAAGCATATGGGTATCTCCCTCCTTTTCACTGGAAAGACCAGTGTATCCTGGTCTCTGTATGGTTGGGCTCTGTGTATGGTTGGACTTGGTGATCTCAGAGGTCCTTTTCAACGATGAAGATTCTGTGATCCTCCCCAAATTCTCCGTTTTTTCTAATACCTCATGCCACCAGGACAAACAGAGCAGCTAGTTTCTCCCCAGCCCTTCCTCAGGATGTCTGGATTGAAATAACATTCTTGGCTTTGTCCTAAAAACTCCCAGCATCTGACCCCCATTGGCTTCAGCTGAATTTGTGCAGAGTAGGGTCAGTGTAAAATGGGGACACTCAAGGTTAGCAAGTAACCTCAGAGTAGCTGCTTCTTCCTGAGTTTTCCCACCTGTAAAACAGCCGTGTTAAAACTGAGCTACACCCTCTGCTAGGTTTTTGATACAGGGAGGAGAACAGCATAATAAACTGGGAGAGAAAGCCAAGAAGTAGCTGTTTGGTTACAGAAGTGGCATCTGCCTGGTGAGGTGGGACTTGCCTTGGGTGGTGCTCCCTGGGGGAGCTATGGCCCGCTTGGTCTCTGCTTGGTTTCCCCAGTCTGATGCCACCTCTGCCAAGGTGCTGCCAAGGATGTTTGCCCTGAGTATCTTCAGAGTGGTTGCTCCCAACAGACATGCCCTCAGTGCTCCTGGTCACCTCACACACACACTCACTTCCCTCATCAGGAATGAGATAAATTCGATTATACAGCAATATGGTTTCTGTTATGAAAAGGGGAAAGAAAATACCCTGGCTTTCACTAAAAAACCTCGGAGCCAAAGCTTATGTCATAATTTAAATGTTTCTGAAAAAAAAAAAGAAAAAAAAAAGTCTTAGGGTCTGAGGGTTGTGTTTTGTTCAGGGGATGGTGGATGGAGGAGGTGGTGGGGCAAGGTCCTATCTTCACTAGATGAGCTGATGGAGCCGCGTGTGGAAACAGACCCACTGTCCTGGCAGGAAGGGGTGCAACGGGAGCCCCGATTCAGGTGCTGGGTTGCTGGTGGATGTTTGCCCAAACACCTAGGGCCACTGGCCAGGCAGCTCAGCGAGGTGAGTGCTTACCTTGGCTCAGCTCTGGGCTGTCATACCCCTGAAACAGGGTCTGCTGCTTTTCTTCCATCTTTTCTCCTCCTTGGATTTCCTCTGGGGAAGCCACAGGGCAGTGCATGGCAGCAGCAACCTGAGCTATATCTGGAGTGTGCCAGACCCATGTGCTTTCCTTCCTTCTGAGCATCTCCCACCACCCTGCAGCTATGGAAATAGCCTCTTAATCACATTGCACAACCCCAAACAGAAGGGACTGCCGCCGGGCTGGGATGCTTTCATATTTTTCTATCTGGTTTGCATCATTGCAACACCTCAGTCTTCCAGCTTTTCAGTGACAGGGCAAGGGGGCAGTACATATCCTCCACACCAGAGGCTCTACACCCACCAGTGCCCATTTCTCATGCATGCTGGGGGATACTGGGGTGACTCTGGGACCCCAGGCTGCTAGGGGAACCTCTCAGAAGAAGTACCCCAAACCTGAACACTTCTTCAGTGCCCTCTGACATGTCACCGCTGCTGTAAATGAAAGGATTTCAAGCCATTACGGCTGCCATGAGTTGTACTCTTGGCACCTCCCTTCTCATGGGAGCATCTGTACTGCACGGGCAAGGATTGACACATGTCCTCATTCTCCAGGGGAAGCTGCTGTCTTAATAACAGCATTTTCCTGCTTAATTGAGAGCTTAGTTGTCTCTGAGCAAGTCTGGGATGGTGCCAAAGAGTCCCATCAAGGCAGCTCTCCCTGCTTTATGCCCTTAAAGTAGACCAAGAGAGGAACAAGGACCTTGCTTCATCCCAACCCTCTGCCTTGCCTGCCCACCTGGCCTCATCCCCATCAAGGCAGTACTTAGGGGACTGGTGGGGACCTGAAGCTGCCTGGGGTAATCCTAGAAATCCAAACTTTGGGGCCCTGCCCCAGCTGTGATGGGGGCATTTACCCGATGACGAACATTAGCACTACCAGTGTCACCTTCTCTGTCCTCTTCTCCTCACCTCTGGGTTTATGGGGGTTTGTTGGGTTTGGGACATTTTGCGTTCTGCCCTTTGGCAGTGGTGGACATGAGTGTGGAGTTGTGTGGATGAGGATTGGTGTGTTTTTCTGTGCATAGCCTTTATGGGTTTGGTTCTGGGCACCTCACTTTGCTGGGGGTCTTCCTCGTACCAACAGCAGGAACATACACCTTAATGCCACAGGAAAGTTCTGGATTCGGGGTGAGGGGATTTCGCAGTTCCTGCAGGAATGTAAATTCCCGATAATGATATGT
>BJBW01002456.1:0-87284 GCA_004320125.1 Scolopax mira
TGCTCTGACATGCTCTGGGTGGTCCTGCATTGGCAGGGGAGTTGGACTAGATGATCTCTATGGTCCCTTCCAACTCCAAAAAAATTCAGTGAAATTCAGTGAAATCCCCCTGCCTCCCAGCTGCTGGTCCAGAGGGGCAGGTGTCTCCAATTGTTCTGGGATGACACCTGCCTGTCTGGGCTCTGCTGTATACAACCTTCTTTCCTTCTGTTCCTCTCTAAAAACCATTGCAAATCTTTTTCGTGCAGTGCTTTTCAGACATGCTGCATCAGGCCATTTTATACTTAGACTGTTGCCCTGCCTGCTCCCTGTGTATGTTGAAATCTAGTTTTCTTCAAATTTCAGACTGCATATTTGATTAGTAACAATCAGAAGATATCTAATAGATAATGCAGTTGAACAAATCACTAAAGAGCTTTGCAAATACCTTGCCAACCTATCCTCTTTAAAGCAATACAAAAAACCTCACAAGCTTTATCTACTTAATAGCAAGGTTTTTATTGTTACTTTGTTCTAGCTCTCTTTCTCCTCTGATGTCATGTAGGATGATTAGACAAATGTAGTTTAGTAAGCCCCAATATAGCCTCTTTGTAATTTTTTTTTTTTAATTCTTATTTTATAATTGAATTTCTTAGCAGCATATTTGTAAGATGCTTGTGACCCTTTAGCATTCCTTATGTTTTCTGTTTCTGGCCTAGCTTTTGCATCTCTTACTATTGTTAGTCTCCACAGCTTAAATTAACCTAGTCTGAAATCCATCATTGTACATCGTTTAATGAGACATTTCTCCAGTCATCATTACAGCAGATCAATAGAAACAAATCCCTGTCTCCTGGCTGGTTTAGCTAAGTATCTCATGCATGACTGTCTTTCCAATTTGATCCAGTTTAACAGTCTGCTTCTCCCCCCTCCCCAACCCCACTTCTCTAATCTGCAGAGATAGATATAAATCTTGAGCCGGACTCCAGGGGGTTTCTCTTGTAGGGTCTTCCCTCTGTGCAAAGCTCGCTCTGACTGACCGCTGCTGCTATTGCCAGACAAACAGCTGCCTTAGCAGTTGTACTAACAAATAGAAGGGGAGGGAGGCAGGGGCAGGAGAGAGAAGCTTTTTGCCCTTAGGGTCCTTGTTCACTTACTTCACTGAGAAATTCAAAAGCTAATGAGGGGCCATCGCTGGAGGGAAAACGAGAATAAACTATGATGTTTGTAAAAGAGTGAAAATCTGTCACCACTAGTGAGTGCTTCACATCAGCATATCTTTTCAAGGCTACCCCCACAAGACAAAGGGGTTAGAAACTGATAAGTATAAGATGAGATTTTCCTTTTCATTGCTCTGCTCTGTAGACTGTCTGTGAGATTGACAGTCTCTCCTTTCTCACCTCTCCCAACTTTCCCCTCCATCAAGATAGGACTCATGAATGTGGTCAAAATTCAAAGGAATTTTTAGTGCTACGTAACTGGATACAGGCAGTCCAGATTAGACATTTCGTGTCTTTGGGTGTCCTCCTCCTTGCCTCCTCAGCCATCCCTTTTTCTGTTGTTGTGGTCCTTCCAATTCCTGTTGTGTGCAGTGGTTTTGTAAAACTATTTATAGATGTGTTCAAATGGCAGTGTGTGGTCAAGTATTTAATTCTATGAGATTTTAGATGCCTGACTTGCATGTAGGAGCAGATTAAAATTAAATTGCTGGAGTGGGTATTACCTTAAGCTGCTCGGCCTGCCTTTTTGGTGGAGGTTGCTGTCACTGGGGCAGGGATGATAGCATGGCTCCTGGGTTGGGTCAGCTGGGAGCTGCCCTGAAATTTGACTGCTTTCTCTCTGGAGTGTGAAAATAACCCGAAGTTGGCATTAGTTTATGTTAATGTGCTGGGCTGTAACTTTTAGTAACCTGGGAGATGCTTTTCAACTGATCCCCCTGGCTGCAGAGGTAGCACCCTGTGTCTGTGTACTGGGGTGTATGGTAGGGCAGGCTGTCAACCCACCTTGAGCTGAAGATTTCAGTCTTCTGCTGTGAGTGTATAGGATCCCTAAAACTCTGTGTCTTAGATTGTTACTCTGCTTATATGATACCATTCATGTGTACGTATGCACAATCACGTGAATGCTCACATACAGGAAAGATTTGTCTTTAATGATCCTGATAATTCCAGGTATAAAGAAGATGTCACTTGCTTTGCTGGCGGTAATAATGTGTGTTTTTCTCCTCATGATATAATAGTCCCTGTTCATTATTATAAGAGCTAATCTTATGCCTGTATATATTTCTTTGCTCTCAAACGGGTTTGAAAGATGAATCCAGTTAGCAAAGTGCTCTGATATATACTGCTGTTCAGGTATGGAATTTTAAGAGAGCCTGCTTTTCACTGTTAGTCACGACACTGCTATTTTTCTCCTCATTCACAGTCTTCTCCCTTGCAGATCCTCTCCCTCTACTGGACTTTGGGATGGTACAAATTATATTCTGTAAGTAAATCTATAGTATAAAGGACAAGGTTTATAAATGGTCTCTCACAGAGTTTGGATCCCTAGTTGTGTGCCAGGATGCAGTTTTATGGAAGAGATGCCCTTAAAAATAGCACTCCATCATTTACAGAATTTACAATTCTCCTTTTAAAATTCAGTTTCTAAAGCCCATATATATTCTCTTCCTAAGAATTCTTGAAATCTAAGTGAAAAATCCAAAGGCACAGTGACTGCTAGTATTTGTTTGGACAATGTGTTAGAAGGAACATAAAGAAGGAGACAGTTCAGCGTTTTTTTTTTTTTTCCTATGAAGCTCCCAGTTTATAGCATGTTACAGTGACACCTTGTGGCAAACAGTTTTGGAAGTCTAAGAAAAAATTCTGCCTCATAAAACGAGGTGTTCTTTTGAATAATGTTTTTAACTTTGTTATTTTATTAGCTATCTATATTTCAGAAATGGTTAAAGTTCATTTGTACAAGGTATGAATGTACTAAACATGTATGAATGTGCAAATCCTCACTTACAAGAACTACCAGCATCAGGAATTACAAATCTTTTCAGTTCTAAAGAAAGGGTTAGTTGCATGATAGAGCCAAATGCCAACATTTTTATGTGGCTGCTGATTTTTTCAGGCTTTCAGATGCATCTTGATTATATTTCTCACCAGGATCTTTATCCCTCCTCCTTTTCCACTGCTCCTCCCTGTACAACCCCAAAGGATCCAAGACATACCCTAACAGTAAATTGCTTCCTTAAAAAAAAAAAAAACAAACCGACCCCCCCCCCCCCCCCCCCCCCCCCCCCCCCNNTTAAAAAAAAAAAAAAAAAAACCCCCCCCCCCCCCCCCCCCCTAAACCTCCAAGGTGTTGAATAGTTAAATGCATTTACTTTTTTTTTTTTTTTAGTAGAATTTAGACACATTTGTTTGCCTGGGCTGCATCTAAGCTAGTAATTTAAAACCATGCCAGGCAACATTCATAATCCTGCATAACCACACAGATCAACTGTTAAACTGTTTGAGTTGTTACTAGCAGGCTTTGGTTCAGCATTAGTGCAAATAATATCCAGGAACAGTTTGGGGTTAGTAAAATCTAGGAGCCATGCACCCTAGGTGTTTCAGTTGTGTCCATACTCTTCTGGAGTATGAGTGATTTTTAAAGTGTGGATGTGAGTTATCCTACGCCACCTGCTAGGGTATGGGCATGGATACATTTAATTTACTGGTATGGACCTAGAGAGCATATCCTGATGGTCCTAAATCTTCTGAAGATCTATCCAATGCACAAAATGCTCTGCCTCAGGAAGAAATTGTAGCCTACATCTGCCTGTCACAGGATTTCTTTTCAGTTTTGCTGCTCACGTGAGCTCTGACAAGGCTTCTTCAGCCAAGATGAGCTGGATTAGCAGAGAACTACTGTTTAAGCAGTAAGACTAAACTGGCTTATTTTGTCTGGAGCTTAGGAGTTCCCTCTTGAGCAGCTTTGCTAATGGGCTGCAGGGGTGGTAGCATCCTTCTGGAGTGAAGAAGTGACAAGTAAATGGGGCAGTAACTCCCCCTCACCTGTGAAGCTGAAAGCCCTTAGCTGAAAGCTGAGATCACCTTAGATGAGTCTTACTCTTGTCTAGGAGTTCCCTTGAGTAGTGGTGAAGAGGCTGAGGTAATGCACAAGGAAACCCCCAAATGCTTCCGAGGATAAGTGGAAGAAAATAAAAGGAAGGAGCCCACTCTACAACAGCCTTGGTTTTCCCAACTTATCCTTTGCTCCTGCCTCGGTGCTTTTACCTCCTTTCACCTACCATGCACGGGTGCAGCAGCACACGGGGCTGTGCTGCCGCCTGAATCACAGAAAAGAGCGTTGGGTTAATGCTAACCAATTCACTTCTGTTGTTGCTGGGAGAGTGTTAGCCAGATTCTCATCCTGGTTTATCGCATGACTGCAGGAATGTTTGCTTGGCAAGTGCCTGGGACTTGAGAAAGAGAAGGAGGTGTGGTAAGAAAGCTGATCCCCTCTTTAAGCAGCAATGACAGGATGTGTCAGCCTAAACCGGTCATGAAACTGATCATTTAAATGGTTTGTTATTTATAAAACAGCATGTTTTATTTATAATACATAATACACATGCACCAAAAATTCTGTTGCATTTCTTTATATACATCTATATATATATATGTAAGCTGGATCAATTTCCTATTGCAGTTCACAGAATGACTCTGTGGATAGCTCTGTGGTACAACAGAGATGTACCACAGACTGGGAGCTGGGTGTCTTTTAAGCTTGAATTCCCACTGACTTTTAAAATGTGAGTCTCCAACTTTATGTAGGATTCTTAAATGTCTTTTAAAATCAGATACCAAATGTATCCATCAGCTTCAATTTTCTTCCATGACATGGGCACAAACTTGCTAGCACAATTGTGACAACTCATGTAGAGGAGCCCCTAGCAGATTGGCTCTGGTTAGTTTGTTTATGTGATGCATCAGAAGAAGGCACATAGGGGTCTGCTTTGAGTGGTACTTGGGTGTGGAAAACGAACATTTGGAAATAGTCATTAAAATAGCGAATTAATTAACATTTTTATACCAACTGACATGAACTGTAGTGTTCTAACAAGGTTATTCATCATCACGAACAAATCTTCTTAGCTGTATCCCCTTGAAAATATTTAGAAATATCTTAATCATAGTAGAAATGAAGATCAGGCTCTTTCCCTGTTTCTGTGTTGCTTGGAGCACCTGATTAAAAGCATTGAACTTAGTTTCCTTTTTACGTTAATGATATTTATGTAAGGTGATACGCTGGTTTTCATTGGTCAGCTCTTTTGTTTCAGTGGTTTAATAAGAAACTATGAAATAGATGTTGTGCAATTTCAAGACAAGTGCTCCAGGAAGCTGAAAAGTTGTTGAAGGAACGGTATGTAAACAAGGATTTAAAAAATATTTAATAAACCGAAATGCAGAAATGTCACGGTCGTGTCTCCATCACCTAGACTAAAAGAAGTTCATATGGCCAAGTCAAGGAGAGAATCAGGCTGCCAGATGAAATAGTTTAAGTTATGAGGAACACTTGCCTGTGGGATCTCCCGCTAAACAGACTTGCTGCTTTTTACTGTGTATGGATTTCTGCAGTGTGCGGTACTTTCTCAAAAAATTGCCAAAACTTATGTACAAGTAACTTGGTAAGTTTTGAAAAACTGAACTTAATCTTTTGAAACATAGATGGATATTAGCAATAAGAATTTTCTATTACATATCATCTTTTAAAAAATTATTTTAAATAATATATCTGAGTAAAAGCAGAGTTTGAGAACTAATATGTTTAACATTTGAATTTGTGGAACATGTTATGGAAGAAATCCTGTTAACTGGATTGTATGGGTTTTTGTTTTATACTTTCTTTACATAGTTATGTTCTGACAGCTCCTGAAATTACCATAATTGCTAAAGACTCTGGAGAGCAGAGGATAGAAATTTTTGCTCTTTCAGTTTATCCACTTTACTTACCCATTTCTGTCTAGTCTATGACTTTTGTTTACTGTAAAACTGTAAATTCACAAGAAATTGGCTGGGAATCTGTGGCTTGCACAATTAACCTGAACTGGTTTCAGTTTCTTTTAAAGTTACCTATGCTATAAATTGTGGATATTTCTTTAAATATTAAAGTAAGTGGTTGGATCCTTAATCTTATGCTTTCTTAGTGTTCCTTTGAGTAGTCAACTGGAATTTATTATTATTCCTTCTACTGATGCATGACAAAGATAAGCAAAACCTCTCTAATCCTAACACAAGTCTGCATGAGGCTTACAGGAGTTACCTCCTGGTTTCTATTTGCCTGAAATGTTGATGTTATTTAGAAGACCATGTACGTTTGCTTGCAAAACAAAATTTTGTGCCTGGGGCTAACAATGGAAAGCTACTGTAGAGGACTACCACCTGATCCATTTTATTTCATACATTTGCCTGACAGTTCCTTTAAAAGTACTTCTAAATCTTGCACCAGTGAAAGAGTTAATTGCCTTCCCTGATAGAAGCCTATCATGCAATGATAACTTTAATGGGGATCCTTTGATTTAAGCTTAAATTAATTCAGAATAAGAAATAAGTTGCTTTTCAGCTTTGAAAGACAGGAAAATCGCATTCATGTTCAGTGAATGTAATGTGTAAGGGATTCAGATGAGAAATATATAATCTTGGAGTCTGGGAGCTGTAAATCTTTTTTTTTGCCGTCAGTTTATTTATTGTGTTCACATTTGCTTTGTGACACCTTTGATTCTTACTATTGTCATGGTGTGTCCCATGTGCTGAAAGTTCCTTCCTGAGAGTTGTTTTATTAAGGGTGCCCTTAACTGTTTGCATGACAAAACTTAAGACTTCATTTGCACTTCACACGTGGTGACTGGTTTTGCACACTTGGAGTGATGTGAAAAAATAGACACCTTACTCAAGAGTGCTTTTAGCAGAAGAAAGGTGGTCACCATATGGCCACGTAAAACCCCTTCAAAAGGAGGCCAGACAAAAGGCATTTAGCTTGAAGGAAAGTCTTTTTGCTCCCAAGAGGTCAAAACCACTTGTCTTTGTCTTTACACTCAACATATTTATGAAGCATTTGTTATTGACTTGGTGAACCAGAATCAGGAGATGAGAGCCAAATTCCTACCTGAGATAATTTAATTAACACCAGCGGATTCTGCCAATGCCCTTGCTTGATGGTATTCTGAAATTAGTCTCAAGTGAGAAGCTACTGGTGTGTCAACAATAAATTTATTCAAATGAGAAAACACTGGTTAAAGAAAATTTGTTTTACAAGAAACCGATGCTTTAATATATTTTAATCAAAGAATTTTTGGGAAACATTTTCAGTCATAGTAAAAATGTGTTTATTTCTCTTATAGGAAGGAGAATTTGGAATTGCTAACCTTTGCAATGTTAGTGACATCACTGGAGCAGTGAGTAATGGTTTACTTTGTTAGTTACTAATATCCTATGTTACTGCTATTTGAATAAATGGCCACAATGATTACATTATCAAACTTCACGTAAATGCGCACAGCTGCTTGTCTGGCACAAGTCATTAGGTTGTGTGCTTAGTTTTGGCTCAAATTATTAAAGACAATTATCTTTCTTGTTTAAAGAAAAAATGTAGAGGGTGTGGATTTCTGCTGTGAGTTGTGCTCACATCTTGATCTACAAAGTTCATAATCATTCATTTCTGAGAAAATGAGTCAAAAGTAGCATTCCTTCCAAAATGTGAATCATTAAGACTGTTTTCTTCAGCTACCTTTGTACAGTTAGATAGTGTATTTTATTTTCTCAATGACTTGATGAGGAAAAATGTAAAATGACAGTTGTTGAAAATTTAGAGTTCTCTAGGAATTGAAAGAGTTGTGACTATTGTGGAGGGCTCTTTAGCTTAAAATGAGCTTTCCATAGCAGCATTCTTGCAAGCAATTTAGTTGATGTTCTTCTAGTTCAGATTTCAAATGCAATTTAAGCTTGTGGTTATGCATATTCTTTGAAGAGCGGTAGAGAATTCAGTCATTAATAAATGACTGAATTGATTAGTGGAAAGCAGCCTCTCAGCACCTGGTAACTAGCGATAGGCTGGGGCATTTATGATACTGGGACCATAAAAGGCTGTGTTGTCATGACAATACATAGTAAGGTTGACTCCCCTATTTAGGTTACTGTGTATCTTTGCTCAGTGTTATCAAGTTCTACTATTTTTTTCACGAGTCATTGCAATGCTCGATATCAGTCTCCTGCTTGCAGATTTGTTGCCTTTCAGCTTCCCTTTAGGAAGAAAAAAGTATATGACCATTAAGAAGTGGATAGGAAAGAACAAGCAAGAAAGGTCCAAGATCAAATCCAAGCACATAATATTTATTACATCTTTGAAAAGTCATGTTTTTAAAGCCAGTGCCTTTCCTCTTGGAGAGTGGGGTGCTTGTATTGAATGGCTTTCTGCTGTGCTGGCTGTGCTGCATACTACATATCTGTTACTTCTTCACAGAGAAGAAGTGATAAAATAAAGCTGGGAGAGAGGGAGTGCTGGCCACACACATCGTGGCTGGCTGGGTGACTCTTTCCCAGAGCAAGACTGAACATGGAGTGTCTTAGCCAGGAGCTGTGCATCAGCCCTTTCCCAAGGCCTGTGCAAAGCTGCACACTAGTCACAGCCTGCTCAGGTGTCCTGCAGTCCTTTTAGTGCTCTCAGTACCTGTGAAGGTGCCAAAGTCTTTACCAGACCTGAACAGGGCGTTGAACATCTACTATTTTGCACCGTCTCTAAGAATGATTCATTTTTTCTTCTGCTCTGTATTTGGCTTTACATTGAGAAGGGCACTATAAACATAACATCCTTACTGTAGTGTCTGAGTACATATAATTTTTGATATATTTAATATTTTTGATACAGAGTTTAAGTATTGTAAATACATATTTTATTGCTAAAGAACCAGGGCACAAAGGAGTTAAGTGGCTTGGTCACACAGAATGTTTTACTACAGCTGGAAATTGAACTATTTTTCTCACCCTTAGTGCTGGGGTATCCCTTCTCTTTAAAAATGTGCTTTCAAAGTCCTTTTTAAAGCTACCATCTGTCTTTGCAGTGCACACAGGGATGTCAGTTTTGGAATACAACAGTGCAAATCAGTTGTCCACTGAAATGTGTGAGTATTGCCTTAGCTTTGGCTCTATAGTTCTTATTTCCAGTCCATCAAGCACCTTATCCAACGGCAGATGTGGAAAACGGAACCAGGGCACTGTTTCTATGAAAAGATGTAATGTCCATTATTTTCTCTGAGTATGTTTATAAATTCTCTTTTAGGAAATTAATAATTCTTCCCCTAGGAGTTACCTGTAATATCAAAAGTTTTCATTGAGTTTCTCAAAATGTGGGGATGTTTTATAGTACATTCAATTCAGCCGTTCATCCAGATTTTCAGGCAGTGAGAAAGGACGAGTGCTTTGCAGGATTCTACTCTACTGGGGTCTGTCTCAGAGTTGTATGCAGATTTGCAGATTTAAATGAAGCACATGGTCTTTACTAGACTGTTTTTTTTTTTTTTTTTGCTTTTACTAAACCAGATGGTCAAGAATTAGCATTGATCTGTGACAACTAGCATCATAGTTTTTAAACTGTTCTGTTTTCTGGACCTCTTGAACACCTGAAGCTCATTCATTCTTGGCATCATTTTAATGTTGGCTTTCTGGTTTTTCAAGTGTGGGTTTTCCTTCTTTCATTATTTGCCAGTAATAAGGCCTTGTAGTGTGCTTTCACTGTAAGAATCTTTTAATTAATTGATATTATCTGTTTGAAACACTCTGTGATTATTTTTATGCTAATCTCACGTTTTATTATTATGCTTCCTGGCAGAATAAGACATACACCAGAGCATGTGAGGTAAGTTAAACACTATCAGATCAATACAAAAAAAATCATTATTTCAGTGATTACTATGTCCATATAGTACTAAGAAATACAATGTAGATACACAAACATATCAGTGCAGGTCTAATATAATTTTATGCTTCCTAAAGCTGAAGAATAAGTAAAGTACCCAAATCTTTTCTTTACAGGATAGTGGCTAAAGACATGCTTGCATTAAAAACTGCCATGTAGCAAAGAATATTGCTTTAGAGAAAGCAGACTAATCACTCCAGTATGGAACACAGTACAGACCTTTTTAAACTACATTCTAGGCATTCACAGGAGTCTTGTTCTATCCATTTTTTCATTAATCCCATCAAAGATGAATCAGAGAGAATGTTTATTAAGGCTGGTATGACAACAGCTTGGCAAGAAGTGGAAACAAGGAATGGGAGATAGAAGACAAGATACACTCTTGACTGGGTAGAGTCCAATTGCAGTAAAATGCAATTCAGTAAAGGGCAACGTATTATCCTTTAGAAAGAGGTCTCAAACGGGGAGTGCCTGCTCTGTGTTGCAGATGGACTGGCATTTACAGTGGTAAGTATGAGGGAACAAAGTGCTGCTAAAGAGACAGTATTGGCTCAGTTCTGTCCTCTGACTACACCTTGGAACTGAAATCTGGTAGTATTACTCCTTTTGGATATTAGGAGCAGAGGAGTGCCACTGAACTCATAAAAAAAGGCAGCAGAATCTGGGTCATACAGGGACAATTATGATAGATGAAGAATACACGAGGATTTCTTGTTTTCAGGCAGAGCAGATGGCAAATTTCCCTCAAAATTTAGTAAAAAAAAAAGCTTTAGTAATCCTCTTACCTCAAGTGAAAATTGGATTTATGGTTTGGACAAAGATCAGAAGAAACTAAAACATGACAAAATCCAAATGGTCAGAAATGTCTGTGTTAAATAGACAGTTAATAGTAGAAAGCACTATGAATCAGCATGTAATCCAGGGCCAGTATCCTCTACAAGCTCAACAAATCTTGGTTGTAAATGTAAGTGTACAGTTGATAACTGATACCTGCCGATACCCAGATCTTTGCCACTAACAGGCACTTGGAAGTATTTTATTTCTCTGAATATAAAAACCTTGTAAAAAAGCTTTTAAGTGCTTGCACTTGACATTGAATGCCTAGATGTGAGATAATATAATGAGGAATATACTGCTAAGCAAGTTTTTAAAAGTAAGTTTTTAAATTTGTCTCAGCTGCAACTGTGTTGTCTGAAATAACATGCCTTATCAGTTTCCATAGGGTGCCGGAAGTATATATCCTAGAATGGCAGGAAGAGCAATTAAAAAAATGTGCTCACTTAACATAGTAAATTGCTCCTGAATGATCCAAGGGTTAATTACCACTTGAAAGGTGGCTGCTGTACTTCAGAAAACTTCAAGATTTTATAGGTTGAATGAACTTTAAGAATAAAAGGAGCCCAAATTAAATGCCTGTCTAGAAAAGCTCAAACCATCACTTCTTAAAGATTTTGGCTTTTCAGGAGACTAAGTCTTACATTTAATTTTTAGGCTACCTCTTCTTAAGTTCTCTAACAATACAGTAGGGTAACATTATATCTGTGTTCCCCAAGTAAACTGAAAACTTGGGAATTTTCCATTCTTAGGATGTGAGTGTGGAAAACTCACTACCCTGGGGTATTCATTATGTTTGCCGCTTGTAGACATGACTGTACCAGAATGAGTAACTACTAACAAGGAAGTGTGAATTAGGCATGGCTGCTCTTCGAAATTTCAACTATTTCAAAAATTCGCTGCAAGTAAGAATGTGCCTCATTCATATAGGAAGTAGGAAAGGGTGAAACCCAACATGTGGAACATATCATCTTACAAGTTGAACACAATTACTTCCTAACTTCGTTGTTGTTACTGAAATTTATCTCCAACTTTAATGTTGCCCCATATTTATGCTTTCCACAAAGTGACAGTGTGTAAGAAGAAAAACCCTAATTCAGTGCCCGGTTAAATGATGGAAAGGCTCTCAGGAAGCTCTATGGAGTGACTTTGTGGAACTGCTATTTTTTAGAATTAATGTAATGATTTACACAAGATTTGTATGTGTTCAAAATGTCCATAGGATTTGTATGTATTTAAAATGTGTCTCCATAATTCTTGGTGGAAGTTTACCTTTACACAAAACTAACCAGTGAGTTCTGTACCCTACACAGACAGTTTCCTGTAAGTTTGGCTGTAGCCGTGCAGAGGATGCATATGGAGTTGAAGCACAGAGTAAGTCTGAATACAGTTCTTTGTCCGATTCACAGTCTGTCAAATTCAGACCTGTTCTGCTATTTGGATTTCTTTGAAAAAAAGGGAATGTCTTGAGTGTTTTTATTCAGCAGAAAATTACTATTCCTCTTTTCTCTTTCGACAAATACAATGAAGTTAACTCGATCTAATAGTAAAATTATTTTCTCTTCCTTTCACAGACATGAGACTTTTAAAATCTAATCTCAACTGTTTCAGATAATTTGTCAAGTACCTGTCCTTGTGCTGCCTGCTACCTTGAAATCATTGCAAAAAGCTCCCGCAACTTACACGGGAACAATTTGGCCAGTCCAGTGCTATTGAAATAGATTTCTTGAAAATCTCTTCAGAAGTCTCCCATAAGTTCTCTAGGTTTCTATTCAGCACAATTTTACTAAGTACCTGTAACTAAAAGTGCATTTACCCAAGCATAGAGTTTTAGTCACATTTGCTTGCATTGAGCTTGGCCCAGTACAGGCTTACTTCTCAAACTGTCTTTAAAATGTCATGTGACATTTTAAGTTCATATTTTTTCCTGTGTTTTTATTGGCTTCACAGCTTTCAAGTGTGTGTAGTGATATGTTTTTACCTGTAAGGCCCAGTAATTGTCATGGAAGTTTTTTTTATTGTTGTATTTTATTTTTCCCTCAGACTACTTGAACAAGCCTACAGCACCATTTGCATCTACCATAGGAAGCCACAATGTCACATTAGGGTGGAAGCCAGCCAACATCTCTGCGGTGAAATATATTATCCAGTGGAAGTTCAACCAACTCCCTGGGGACTGGAGGTACACAGAGGTAAAGGAGGACACTTCCTTTTACTTTGCACGGAAAAAGGTTCTTGGTTTTATTTATAATCCAGCCCTATTTCACAGAGGAAAAAAACATAAAAGTAATTTATTAAAAGAATGCAATTATAACAGAAACCATGTGAGGAATGAAAGTAACAACTAGAATTTGAGACAGAAGTGGCTGCAATTTAGTAGTGGATTAAGTAGTTCCTTCATTTTATTCTAGCAGTTGGCTAAGATTGGTAAAATATTTTGTGATTCTTAGTGTACTTACAGGGCACTGGTTATGTTTGTTGTCTTTGCTCTTCACTTTGTTTTAGAAAAACAGTGGATAATATGTTAGGCTGATGAAAGAGGTGCACAAAATCATGAGTGACATGGAGAAGCTGAGAAGTGGACAATTCTTCTCCATTTCCACCAACATAGGAACTAGGGACCTTGGTGGACACTAGCAGGTAGCAGATTCAAAACTAGCAAATGGAGGTACTTCCTTGCAGAATGTGTAGTTAAGACATTCAGCTGGTTCCTGGCACATATGGATATTAAATTACTAAATTTAAGCTGCTAAATATTAACATTTAAAATTGTTAAAATTACTAAATGATGTTCAAAAAGTGACTGGAAAAATTACTGGAAGAAAAAGAAAAAGTAAACGCAAACTAAATGCAAACATTACCTTTGTTTCATGTTAAGCCATGTTTGTAAAATGCCAAGACTGAGGGTATTCAGGAGAAATATCACTGTATGCTTTCTTTCTTTTTGTACCTTTCCCTAGAGATATTTTTTTTGATTCTTGTCAAAGACACAATACTTGGCTAGATAGACCTTTGTTCTGACTCAGTATGGTTATTCTCATATTATGTTCTTTTGCGTCAAATGTACACTTGTTATCTTGCCATCATTGGACTACTTTATAGAGCACGTCAAGTTAAGGACACAAATCAAAGGTAAAGGCAATTTGCTAAGCAGGAAGTTGTTCTGAATTAATCATTGGTGAAATAATGGGGAACAATGACTTCAGACCATAAATATTTCAAGTAACAGATCTTAAACCTGTTTAAACAAACAGTTTAAAATACATTGCCTATATTGTTTTAGGTTTTTTACCTTATTCTTCAAATGTATTATAATATTGCATCCATCCTTCCATCTGTCCACTCATTGTTTAGATTTTGTAGCATGTTCTGACGAAAAGAGAAGAGAAAAAGTTCGTAAAGTAATGAAAATAATTCTCAGAATTTCCTCTTATCTAGGCTTAGGACCCTGCACTTTAGTATCCTGGAATACGTATCTTGTTGTATGAGACCTCTTTTGCTCTGGTAACAGCCTATACAGCATCTGCAAATGGAGGAAGGAAAAAAGATACTGTGTTTTTTCATTGATCTAGGTAATATCTGAAACCTCATATACAGTCAAAGACCTTCAAGCCTTCACAGAGTATGTGTTTCGAGTAGTTTGGATCATCACATCTCAGCTGCAGCTCCATTCTCCATCCAGTCCCAGTTACCGAACACATGCTTTTGGAGGTAATGAATCACACTATTAGTCACATCCTTCAGGACCCTATCAGAAACATTTTGTTTTCCATGTTGTTTCTTTCACAGAAAACATTGATGCTTAATCTTCAGAATGATGTATATGTTGCCTACTACAGGCTTTTTTTGTTTGAACTAGGAGATTCAGGGCGACTTCCTGCTTTTAGTTTTGAAAACATGCACAGAAAACTACATGGTCAAAATTGTGAGGGCACATAGGATACGTTCGTGCACAATTTATACACATTAACTTTTTGAGTGAAATTTTCCTGAACACTAAAAAATGTAAACCATTGCTGAAATTTTATGCTGTCATTTATCAGTATAAATGAATTAACCGGTTTGAAACCTAAAAATGTACCTAAAAAACCAAAACCAATTAACATCTTAAATGCCATCCCAGATGCCATCACATATTTCTGTCTCTTGCAGCTCCTGCAACAGCTCCTGTCATTATAGATATTCAGAGTTCAAGTCCTAACACTGTTGAAGTTAGTTGGTCTCCACCACTTTTTCCCAATGGATTGATTGTTGGGTATAACTTGCTCCTGACCAGTGAGAATCACGAACTGCTGGGAGCCTCAAGAGGGCATAGCTTTCAGTTCTATTCCACCTTCCCAAACAACACTTACAGGTACAAAAAGAAAAGGAACATGGCCAACTGTGCTATAGAGCTTCTTGCATGGATAGTAGAGGGTATGACTGAGTACCACTTCTGCACAGTTATGCTCTTTAATTATGTTCTTGCCAAAAACAAGGGTACCTTCCTTGGGCTAATGGAGTTATTCCAGATAAATTGGCTGCTTCTGCGGAAGTCAGATGGGGAGGAAGGAAAAGCAATTTGATATAGGTCCAGCAGGTTGCATTTTCTCAGCTCTTGGTTTTCATTTTTTAAGCTCGTATGGCATCTTTTCAGTATATTCAAGGAATGACAGAGCAGTCTTCTCTAGTACTTTAAGCATCTGGAAAAATTCCTTCATTTTTATTAATCACAAAGGCCTGCGTTCTCGTTGCACTGGTAAATACAGATCTTCCTTTGAAATGAAACTGAGTTGCTCTTCTGAGTCTGAGACCCCATTTTAAATTTTAATTTATAAGATTCTGTTGTGTCCCACATTTGGGGAACTTAGATTCTGGTTGGTTTTATTTTTATTTTTATTACAAATTTCCCAGAGCATTATGTTTAAATGAATGTTTGCCGAAAGTCAAGCATTTCTGTAGCAGCTGCCCTACTTGATAAAATGTTTCTCTAGCAATTTTTCAGAAGAAACCTGCAAACCAAACCCTGTTTCTGTGGTTTACTGTAGGTTCAGTATTGTGGCGGTTAATGAGGTTGGTGCTGGACCCCCTGCTGAAGCCAACATCACAACCCCAGAATCCGAAGGTACAAGAGTAGCAGAGGCCTTATTGCTCTCTGTTCCTGGGAACAAAGTCACGTTCGGTGGGCTGCCATGTATCTGGCAGAAGGGAATAATATTTAGCCTATAAATAGTGCATGACAAAGAGTTGTGCACTGTGGAGTCAATAACACATCAGAGCGAATTCTGTTCTTTAGCTGTAGACACTATTGGGCTATGCAACATGGTAACGGCCTGAGCTGCTGGTAGGCCCAAACAAGTTAGGCCTGAGTTGTATTACAGACGAAAAACCTCAGTGGTCCAAAGCAGTGACTGAGAGGACATATTTTCCTTTTTTAGATGAGATTTTAACAAATTTATTTCTTCTAATGATATTAAATACTTAATATTAAACTCTTTTGTCAAAACATCCTCAGTTATCTGATGCCAAATATGTGAAATCATGTAAATTTTTGTTGCTCTTTCATAGCTGTATTTGTTTTACTATATTAACTAATTAATAATGAAAGTAATGATATACTATAGGTATTACTCAAAGAATTGCCAGAAAAAGGTAAATGTTGAGATAGACCATAAGTGAGAAGGAACTCAATGTTACCAAAAGGTATTGTTAGAATGAAAACACAAGACACTACCCTCCTTCTGAAGAAATCCAATTGTCAAACACCTAGAAACTCTTCAGCTCTAGCAAACAATTTAAGTCTCTGAATGACTGGTCTTCTGCTTTTGGTTGGAGAAATTGAGAAATTGAGCTTTTAGCTTCTCTGGTGTTTTTTAAACTATTACTTTTTTTTTTTTTTTTTTTTTTTTTTTGTAAATGCACTGGTATGCCCTTATCTGGAGACTCCATAGAGGTTTGCTGACCCTGAGATGTAACATTTCTGCCATTTATGAAATGTCCAGACTGCTATATCTGGCTGAGTTCACTAAGTTAAGCCAATTACCAAACAATGAATTAAAGGTAGAAAACAAACAACCAACCTTACACCTCCAAAAACACACTGTCTGGGGATATGGAACTGGAACCATCACACCTCCCCTTAGTCACTACTTAAAACTTCAATTGATTCCCATGAATAGCACTGGAACACACTTTTTCTGTGTGCTAACAAGAACAGAACTTCCTTGTGTATCATCACTGTCAGAAACATGCTACTCTATCAGGTACTGAGCTGTGTAGATCTAAGCCCTGAGAAGTCAGGAAAAGAATCTGATCTCTGGGATCAGAAGTGTCACTGGAAAAGAGATAAGGAAGTGATATTGGTCTCTTGCAATCTGCTCTGGAGAGATCATTATTGAAATGACTCGCAGTGTGTGCATCATGAGAAATGCATGAAGCTCAGTCTATGCTGATTATCCAGGAATGAATTAAGACAGCATTCGATCACAGTCTTGTGATACTCCTCATGTGAGGAAATGATATCTGATAGCAGGCAGCTGTTTAAAATAGAGGGACTCAAAATAGTGCACTGCTTTTAAAATGAAAATAACTACCTGGTGAATCAATTTAGCAGGGGATGTGCTAGATTTTCGGGGATCTGAGATTCAGAAGCAAAACTAGTTGTCTTTTACAGAGCTATGCACAGCCCAGACAGAAGGTATGGATTTGCTGCAGAGGTTTTGATGTACATTATTTGGGCCTGTATAAGCACAAAATCAGTTTTTGTGACCAAAGCTTTCCTCCGTGACTTTAAAATCTATGACTTTGTTAAAAAAACCCCATATTTTAAAATTATCAATTTTGAAGAAGATAATATTATCCCATTGTCATCTTTATCTGTGAAAACTACTTGTTTTTTGAAAAAATCATTGGTCAGCATGATGAAATATATTAAATAAACATACTTGCTTTGCTCTTTCCCAGCTCTGTGGGATAATATTCTAGTTTGACTCGGTTTTTCAAAGAGGTTAAAGGGGCTTAAATATCCCACTTCCATTGGATTTTGGAGTGACATAGATGTCTTAGTGCCTTCCTTCCCTTGGAGCCTATAGAGCCTCATTTGTTCCAGTTTACTTTCCCTCACTAGGGACTCACTGCTGTTACAGGGAAAGGTGTGAAATTCAGGTGAGTGCATTCTCACCCTGGGCGAGCAGCCAGAAGGCACTGTAATAATAACTCCATCCACTTCCAACACTCAAAGAGTTTTAGTCAGTCCTTGCTAGTCGAAAAATATATATGCACATGCATATATATGTGTGCATGTACATATGCATTTCTATTAATGCTGTATCTGTGCTAGCAACATTCTTTGTTCTGCAGTCATTTCTCTTAATTCTAAATTTCTCCTTTTGTTAGTTAAGGAAAAAGCAACATGGCTCTTCCTATCCAGAAACCAGTCTTTAAGGAAGAGATACATGGAACATTTCCTTGAAGCAGCCCAGTGCCTGGAAAATGATATTATACACCACATTACAGGTAAAATCAGATTGGGTTCTCTCCTTTTCTTTCAAGTAGGACTTAGACCTCGGCATTCACCAAGGACAAAATATACCTCAGCCTGAGACAGTATCTAGCCTCCCTTTTACAGTCTATGGGGAGAAATAGGAACTTTCAGGACATGATTTGACCTGTTTGAAATGATAGACACTGGGCAAAGGTGAATTGTTCACCCCATTGCAAACTTTTCTTCACTAAATCTATGCAGTTACTTCAGAGCTGGATTTTTATGCAGTAGGTATCTAAATTGAAGTAAGTTGAAGCCAAAGCAGGGGTTTCTCTATGATTAATGAATATGAGGAAGTGAAGTAGTTCAAACTTAAGAATTAAATAATACAAAGTGTCAAAAAGTACTGTATGCTGGTGTCTTAGCTAGGGGCTGGTGTCTGGGGCACAGAGCTCTGGGGCACGAGGAACTTAGTAGCCTAAGTCACCTGACAACCATGTTATCTCAAATTACTCTCCACTTTAATGTTTCTTATTTACACTTGGAGACAGTGTGGAAATCTGAGTTTATCTACTGAAGATCACAGAGCCACAAAGATGGCAGAGAATTAATGTTCCCCCTGACTAAATACCCTTTGACAATAGAGGGGTGGCACAGATAATGTCTAGCTTGAATTCTGGTGTGAATGGTGCTTTGTGAGGAGATGCAAATTGCATCTGTTTGCCCTGGAGAGGGGCAATCAGTGTCAATTGGTTTGCATGTTATATATCCTCTTTCTGTCTGATTGCCTTTCTGAAGGGCAATTGTCTATAATAATGTCATTTACATAGCAAATGGGAAAGTTTCCTTATTATCTGAAAGAAGACTGGAAGTGCAGGAGAAAATCAGTTAACTTTTCTCCAGTGATGTTGAGCTGCAGATTGAAAAATACTTCTTTTTAGGACAAGTAGAAAAAGTAACTGAAAAACTGAAATTTATTTCTTATGTTATCGGTGTGTACATATCTTTCTATTTTTAGGAATTTCCGTGAATGTTTATCAGCAAATTGTCTATTTTTCTGAGGGAAATTCCATCTGGATGAAAGGAGCTGCAAATATGTCTGATGTATCTGACCTAACACTCTTTTATGCTGGCTGGGGGAATATTACGTCCATCTCAGTAGACTGGCTTTACCAGAGGATATACTTTGTCATGAATAAAAAGGTAGTGCTCTAGGGCTTAATTAATTTCTTGCTTCATTTGAACTATTACTGTGAGTTATTTTACATGAGAAAATCTGATTTATATAAAGATATGCATGCGCAAAGTATAATTATAGAAATAGATTTTTTACTTTAATAACTTTCAAATATTTCAGAGAGTTAAAAAAGAAGAAAGGCTTGAATATCAGGTCATATTTAAAGCAAATGGGCTGTATGAGACTCTGGCTCCTTGCCTTATTTTTCTCCTTAGGACACCTCATACTCAGTATAAGCGACTTTGTTTCTGTTACTTGATTCTCCATCTTGCTGTTCAGCTCCTATTCTGCCTCAGGAAGGTGGTCATATAGCTAGTTTGTGGTTATAATGCCCTTCATAATTGATAAAAATTGCTCAAGTGTGAAAGTGTTTCATACTGGTGATGAAAACTCAGATTACAACTGTTTTAACTTGAAGTAAATATGAAGATGGTAACTCAGCACTTGATTCCCTACTCATAAAACTTCAATTACGCTGATGGTCAGATTTTGCATGCACCTTTATAGTCCTCTTGCACAAAGGACTAGAAAGTTCCCCTAACTGGTTACTAGGGGACTTTTATTTTTTTTTCCAGTCCTCTTGCCACATGTTATTTTTCACTTACTGTTCAGGGAACACGAAAAGCAGTACTGAGCTGTAGATGAACAGACTGATGGCAGGGATTTCTGAATCCATTGCAGGTTAGAGAAGACCCAAGGCATTGCTCCCAGGATGAGAAAAACACTTCCTTCCCTTTTTTCCCTTCCCTGCTGGATAATTTTCAAAGTCAAATTTGCCTATATCCCCCAAATTGGGCATTTCCCTCCAGCCTAGAGGTAGGAAGAGTGGGGTGACTGACAAACAGGTTCTTCAGGGTAAGCTGTCATGGATGCATTTGTACTTGTGTACAAGAGTTATACTCAGATGACTGACAACTCATGAGCCCAGAAGAACCTAGGATTGTGAGAGAGATGTTTCATTGTCTAGTTCCCCCAAAGGAATCTCAGGTCAACTTGTTTGCTCATTAGCAAATGCCTCATGAATGCATCACCAGTTTTTCTTCTCATTCCCTAGATACATGTCTGCCATTTAGAGAACTGCACAGCAGCTGAAGACATCACTCCTCTTTATGTGACATCCCCTAAGAAGGTTATAGCTGATCCCTATAATGGGTAAGTGTACTTCTTTTGAGCACTTGGTGTCAAAGGTGCTATAAAGCTCTTCTCTAATTTTCTTCACTTCATTAGTCATCTAGGTTCCCGCTTCAAACTCCTTCCTTACCAAAACAAAAGTGCAATTGGCAACAAATAACAAACTACAAAACAATTGGAACAAGAGTGACACCATGCAGTGTTGTTTTCTGCATTTTCTTCCCTAGGGTGTTAGCAGAGGACATAAAGTATTTCTAGCGCAGAAATTTAGTTTTCAGACATTCAGTTTTTTTATGAATGTGAAGTTCTATGCATTTTAAATGTCCATGATTAATAAGTGAGGTATTATGGAAGAATATTCTCCAATAATCTGCCAGTCAAATCCCCAGAAAGTGAAAAGGGATGTGTTTAATTCTTCTAGGATATATATTAATAGCGCCCAAAGTATTTTCTTATTGTCTGTGTAAAGACAGGTACATCTCTGAGCTGTTAAAATATTCATGACTCCTCTACAAAGTTCTTGCACTGTAGTTATTTGGGTCTATTTTGCTCCATGGCCAGCTATATTTTCTGTCTTCTGGAGGATGGCATATACAGAGCAAACCTTCCACTGTTTCCTGGCACTGCCTCTGCAGCTTCACCAGTAGTGAAATCCAGCACTCTGAGAGACTTCATGATCAACTTCCAATCTAAGAGACTTATTTTCTTCAACAAAACAGATCAGGCTTTTGTGTCAGTTTTCCTTGATGGTTCGGAATTTCACACACTGAGATCACACGTGCCATTTAATGACATGGAGAGCTTTGTTTATGAAAATAATGCATTTACTGTCACAGACGGCTGGGCAGTTTTCCATGAAGAGGCCTCTCCAGTGGGGAGTTCTAACTTCAACGAGTATGTTGTGGATTGCAATCTGGAAAATCCAGAGTACTCTGGATTTGGTAATTTGCTTTTCTATGGGGTATCAACTCAGCCTTTTCCTTTACCAACTCTGCCTCGGCTTGTCATGGTGCTGTTTGGGATGGACCAAGCTGTGATCAGCTGGAGACCGCCTGAACCCGCTATTGGAACAAGTAAGTTCAGTTGTTTCTTCCCGAAAGTCCTTTTCTTTCTAAAGGAATAACTTCCTGTTTTCCCTTTTCCCTATCTGGTCTTTGGTGACTTCAATAGCCAATCCTGTTAGAAGACGTGGCATTATGTCAGTTTGAAAAATTTAACCCAAGAGTTGCTGGTAAAATAGCTAAATTTTCTGACTAAATGAATACAAGTTTATATTGGTAACTCATTTGTCATCTACAAAGACTTTTAAGCAAGGCTCGATCTTAAGTATGGTATGGAGAAACAGTAATGTTGGTTGCTGATATCACACAGAAAATGCATGCCAGAGATGTACTGAATTTTGGCCAGCGACTGTGCTATCGTCTCTGTCCTCTGTGTGTGTGTCTTTGAATACCAGAAAATTACATGGCTGGGAAAAATTTTGGTTCTTCCAACTTCATTCTTCATTCTACTCTTGATGGGTTCCAGAGCTGGAAAGAGTAATCTTTTAATTTATCCTTTTCCTAATTCCATTGAAACTGGCATTTTTGAAATGAGTTCTCCAATGTACAGCTTTTTTTCAAAGGATGTGTATCTTCTGTTACAACCATCTATCTGTAATAACATGATTGTTTCCATCTCACAGGCCTAACTGCTTGGCAGAACTGGACCTATGATGTGAAAGTGTCATCTCAGTACCCATCTGAGAAGGAATGGGTTGTCTCAAACATTAATGACACTAGGTTTACAGTAAAAGAGCTGGCCAGCTTCACAGTATATGAAGTGTCAGTCAGAGCTGTGTCTCCTGCTGGTGAAGGGCCATGGTCGGAGTCATTTAGAGGCACAACTTTAGAAAAAGGTGAGAAAGAGGAAGGTGAGAATTGCTTTGTCACCCAGGAGAAATGAAGAATGAGTTATGCATGCAACTTTCTACCTGGTGTGGTCCAGGCTCTGGGCAAAGACTGCAGAAAGAGTGGCACAGAAATTGTCTTAGAAACATTAAAGAATACAGGATAAGTAAATTTGCTTTCAATTAAAGTAATAAGATTCTCAAACCACAATAATGGTATTTTGCATTTATTATTACTATTTATATAAATTTGTATATTGCTAAAACACTATCAAACACATTATTTGGTACACTATCAAATAAAAGAGTATGGAAGGTTTTATTCCTTTCCTGTGCTCTATAAAACACTTTCTTCAATGAAGTGGTTTGAGCAGTGCCTTGGGAGTTAATGAAAGTTTTTGAGAAAGTGCAGAGTCACTAAAAGATGAAAATCCTTGGTTTTATCATAGATAATAGGGGAAATGGATGTGTGCATGATGTCTGAGAATGTAGATCTTTGGAATGTTTTTTGAAACCTAGTTCATCCATAATAACCTATGTCTGAGGGGAAAAGTGCTTTCAACTTAAGGCACTGTACTGGCATCTGAGATAGGGGTGAATTTTGTTTGGCTTGGGTTTGGCCCTGGCCTTACCAACAGTGATTTTTAGGTATCTAATAGTAGGTATCTTATTGTTCTCAGTCTGAACCTGCCCCGAATTTCTGAGCTTCCCAATTCGTGAAATTTTCATGCCTTTCTGCTTTGTCCATTATTCCTTGGTGTTGACACAGTTTTAACTGTGCTTCTGTAACTTTGCAGAAACAGAAAACCCTGTTATTGAAATACAAATATATGTTAATTGCTTGTTGGTGTGTACAACTGCAGTTTTCTTTCTTTCTTTCTCAGTTGAAGAAGAACCATATATGTTGGCAGTTGGGGCTGAAGGGCTCTGGAAGCAGCGGTTGGATAGCTACGGGCCAGGGGAACTCCTCTACCATCATATAAAAAATATTTCAGGTAAATACTAAACAAACTGCATGCTGCTGCTACAGACTTGTTGGCATTTATTAGCTCTCCATAAATTTCATTAACAGAACTGGAAGAAAAAAGTTTTTATTGCAGCAGTCTAGGCTTGAATGCAGTGCCAGGCAGTGAAGCAGCTTCACTGAGCCAAGCCTTTGTATCCATCCTCTTTTTTCTACTTTATGGATCAAATTAATCATTATTGAAACCCTACTGACATCACCACAGTTGCAGTAGAGCTAAAATAAACTTCTTGAAATAAATTGAGGTGCCTCCAGCACTACAATATTTGTCATACATTTATAATCATCAGGGCTATCTACACACTTCTGTTATGATATGAGAAAACCCATAACAATTTATTGTCGTTTAGACAATTATTCTATCCTCTGAAGACCTCTCCCCACACGGAAAGGGGAATTGGGGGAAGGAAACACAAAGGTTGAAATATAAATTTCATATAGATTTAGATTTAGAAATATAGATTTAGTAGGATAAGACTAAATAATTAACAATAATAATAAAGAACCAGTATTAATCCCAATACTAATATAAGATATATAAGCATTATCCTCAGCTGATTATAGCGATAGGAAGCTGTGCACTCCCAGCAGTAGACAACAAATGTCAGACACTGTGAGTGCAATGCCTTTGGGAGGAAGGGAAAGGGCTCCAGCACTGGGGCCAGGAGTTCTCTGGACCACTGCTATCAGGGGAGAAAGAAGATACGCAGCAAACTTTCTAATTTATATTGAATGTGATCATAGTGTGAAATAATCCTGTTGACCAGCCTGGGTCAAGCACCCAGGCCTCGCTCCTCCTCAAGACTCAAAAACACTGAGACCTTGAATCCCACATGGCCTAACTGGCTTTATGTAAACATTTTCATAAATTCAGACACTAGAGTCTTCTAATAGTGCAGTTTTCCTGGCATTAGAAGACAAGTTAGTTCTGTGTCGCTTATCCGAGAACAACTATAGGTAGTCTATATATGTACATTGTATTCCTATAAGAAAGTCTCTATCTTCATATTAACTGAGCCTGTGTTCATTTGTATTGATTTTTTAAAAACTAAAGTGTCTGGCTACTTTTTATTCTTTAAAACTATAGGGGATGTTATTTACATATTTGTGAAATGCTTAATATTTTCCCTTTTTTCTTCAAGACCTCGACTGGTATAATGACACTCTTTATTGGATTAATTCCATGGGGGAAGTTCAGACCTGGTCATTGAACAAAAGAGAGGTTACCACTGAGAACACTTATGTGTCTGACATCAGAAATGCAAAGATGCTGGCTATTGATTGGTTGGGCCAATGCTTGTACTGGGCTGGCAAAGCAAATACGGTAGGTATATTTGCACTTCTTAAGAGGAAAAAAACCCTGAGGTTAATAAGAAAGACTGTACAACAGTCTTTGGGAAGATGGTCCTTACTTCTTGCAACCTGAGATGCATTTAGACCTTATTATAGTGTGGAACAAGGAGGCCTTTCTTCCCTTATGTGATTTTCCAGAGTTATACAAAAGCTCGGGGTGAAATGTTCACTAATATTCACTAAGGCAAGATACTGAACTCCAGGTGCAAAACAGGCAAATCAAACATGTTTTGTTGAATTCAACATTATAAAAATAAGTGATGGTTGTGAAAATGGAGGCTGCCAAGTTGATTTCAGCTCAGAAGTAGATGGACTTTGTTTTAATCAAATTTGACATGATTTGTTTACACAGAGATTTTCAAGACTGGCCTCTGTACTGTGATATTTTGCAGATCACTGCAGATAAAGAAATAATTACAATTGCACTTTGTACACTCTCATATCAGGAACATTGACATGTGAATTATTTAAAAGGTATCTGACTTCAAAATTGCAGTGCTAATTTATGCAGTGCTGTAAAATTATGCCTTTCATTTCTTGTAAGTGTAAAGTCAGAAGCTGTTTTAAAAACTGAAGCTAAGAGGCCAGATTTCACACTGCCTTGCACCCTCATTTACACTTGTGAATAGTGAATATGGAGTGGGTGAGAAACTCTGTCAGACAGAAGGCTGCTAAAACTGGGAAAGCCAAGGGGAAGAGATATTTCAGCTTTTTCTTTTGTTAGTTTTGGACAAACATTAACTAATAATTTTACCTTATTCTTCATCCTTATACTTTGGATGCAAAAAGTTTTTACATTTTGAAAGACTAAGGTTTGCATAAGCTTTTGATAAATAGCTGTGGAAAAGTTACTTGTGTATACTTAATTGATCATGGCTGATGATTTAGGTGTGATGCTAAAATCAATTCTTTTGTCTCTAGATCTACAGTAAATCACTACTGGGAGGCCATATGGATGTTGTGGCTCATGTTGTGTTCCCAGTGAAAGATCTAGTAGTGGATTCAGTAAATGGTTATTTGTACTGGGCCACAATGTATTCCATAGAGAGTGCAAGACTCAATGGAGAGGAGTATCTTATGTTACAAGAACAGCTCCAGTTTTCTGGTAAACAGGTGACTGGTTTTATTTTTTTTTATTTTTATTTTTTTTTACTGGGGGTGTGTTTTAGCAGTTAGATCTCTTGAATATAGTCAGTGTTCATGGTTGTCAATGTCACCATATTATGACCAGAAAAATAATATGCCTTTCTTGAAATATTGTTATAACATTTCGAGAACAGGGTAAGAATTAACTGATATAATAGCTATACTGAAACGCTGGCTTGTAATTCTTAAGTCAGACCCTCACAGCAAAATGCCATAACAGGAATGGGAGGACTCTGAGAGTCAGTGGGATTGGAATTTCAGACCCAGTAAAGCACACAAGGTTTGGTGAACCTTTAAAACATTCCCAGGCTGTGTTCTGAGCAGGTCAGGCTGAGGTACCATTTCGCCTATTGCAGTGTTTTTGCTCTAAAGAGTCTCAAAGAGAAGTCGAATGCTTCCCACTTCAAACCACCACCTGTGTGGCATTTTCCCTTGGTCTTAAGTGCTGGAGTGAGGCATAGGTTGACTGCTACAGAAGATGTTAACTTAGATATATCATTGCTGCAATGGCAGCAATTTTTTAAAAATTCCATCCGTCTTACAGTTTATACTCCCACTCTACCTGAAGACAGGTTCTCTATTAAAGAGTTTCTAGACTCTCCCCCTCTAGACTTTGGAGATCTTAGTTAGCTCTGCCGTATCCCCCAGAACACTTCAATTTCCTTTCCCAAACTAAAAGAGGCTGATGTTTCTCTGATTATAAAAAAACCCCAGGACTGGCTGAGTCGCTGAAAGGCAATTAACTTTTGGAAAGGCCAGTCAATCTCACAGGTCCCTGATACATTCATGAGGGTTTGGGGAGGAGTGGGAAAGCTGATTCTGGTGTGGCACCTGTTATACTTGTAAACCTAAATACTGAAGAACTGAAAAACTTTTGTCACATCTACTGAGAAATGTCTGTGTTGCAAGGGGTCACCTTCCACACCTCTCCATGGAAGCTGGCTGGTGCAGAGTGTCTTCATGGGAAGATATGTGCTGTCCAAACTCAACGGCACACTTTCACTTATCACATGTCTTCTGGGTGATCTGTTGCAAAGGATTGACAATTCTAAGCAGTGAACGTCACTTTCCTTGCCTTTCCCTTTTGATTCGCTACCTGTTTCTCTGAATTGCTTCATGCTAACCTTAAATTTCTTGTTCTTGTTTTCAAGAACCTTGGCAGCAATAAGACTGCTTGTCTGTTCCTGTCACTTTTTTTCTGCACCTTTTTCTATGTCAGTGATACCAGCCTTCAACTATCCACTTATTCACACCTCCTACAAACAAACACCTCCTTTCCTGCTTCTATGCTGCCCCTAATCTATGCACTGACTCCCTGAACTCAGCCTCCTGCTGTGATGTATACAGGAAAAAAGCCAAGTAAAAATGTTTAGATCAAGAAGTGACCAGTTATAGCTGACAGGTGTTTGTTTATTAAAATAAACCCCCAAATAAATCCATCAGAAAAAAAAAGGCAGTACAACATTCTTTAATGGTGGAATTATTGAGGTGGTTGTTATTATCCCATATAAAGGGTGCAAATATATATTTGCACAAGTAATAATATGTATCTTCCTTGTACAATGTAGTCCTTTATTTTGAAAATAGTACCTCTTACCTCAGTGTTAAAATACAGATGTAATAGTTAATTGCTATTGTCCAACAGTTAGAGCATGTTCTCTACAGGACTTGTTCATACTGATATTTACTAGCTGGTTTTCTAATAATGAATTGCTATTCAACTGGTCAGTACAGGATCTTCAGAGCTTATCTCCTTTTAGCTTGAAATCTGAGTGATAAGAATGGAAGAGACTACTATGGACAAATATGAAGACAGAGCTTTGAAAATCTAATTTCTTTGTTAGGAACTAAATCCTTCTATGACAATTATTTTATTTTCCAACTAATTGTTTAGCTTAACTGGTGTGTATTGGCATAGCTTGATTTATTTTGGCAGATGTACTCTGATATATACCAGTTTAGGATCTGGCACAGAATTTCCAAAGCATTTAGTGAGTCATTTACATTGTACAATATACCTGGGACAAAATTGATTAATAGGGGAGCAGCAAAGTGCATTGTATGCAGGAGGGACCAGGACCCTTTAGGTGTGGCCTCTTAATATTTCTAGTCAATGGGTATTTCAAGTAGCTATATTTATATTGTGCCTTATGATGTGGAGTTACATATCATGTCCAGAGACAAATACCTCTCTTGAAATGGAAAAAGTTTGTCTATTTTTAAAGCATAATGAAAGGGAGGTGTGAAATTACTTCCTTACTCCTGGACATATGAATAATACAAATATTAATTTGCCTTTTATTATTGGGGATACAGGGATCAGGAAAAAGAAGATAGGCATGTCTATGGGAAAATGTAACAGTTGCAGGAAAAAAGTGGGGCAAGGAAAGAAGATCCAAATGTGTAAATAAGCATGGTAGGTTCAGGAATTTAATTCTGAACATGGGAGGGAGAATAGGTAAGTGGGATAAAATATACCATGCTTGATTAAATATGCACTCTGGCACATACATACTGTAAGATATTTTTAACAAGAAAACCTACGGGAGCAGTCAGTCAAACCTTGATTTTCTGACATACAATGTCAACAGAAATATGTCAAGAATGTGATTACATAAAGACTAACAGACAACTACGTGATATGGCACTGGCTTTCCTGTCATCATCTTCTGCAGTTTATTAATGAAGACTTAAAAAAAAAAAAAAAAGCCTGCTCCACTTATACCCGTAACGGAGATGTAAGCTTATAAAATAATAGCTACAACTAGTGTTTAGATAAGAAGTTTGAGAGCTGCTGGAAAACATGTTCAGAGAGGCTCCTAACAACTTGTAAGCTGTGCTAATGACATGACATAGACTGAACTTGATAACATGTAGCAGACTAATTTGTGGAAGCAAATTCTTTGTTACTCACAGAACAGTTTATTAGATGTCTGATTTCTATTATTTTTGCATATGGTATTGAATCTGTTGTTTACTGCAAAAGCAAGAAAGGTCTATTTTGAATATTAGTTCCTTATTAAAAATAAACAAAAGAATCTTGAGCCTAGTTTAGGCAAAGCTGAAATATTGAAGTAATGAACAGAAAGATTGTTTCATTTCCCCCTCTGGTTTTTTATTTAATAATAGATGATTTACCAAAATGTAAATATTTGAATTTTCTGTTTAGCCAAATACATCAATAAAATTTTTGCATGTATTTTCCATAAATAAGACAACACATTAAATATTTCATGCATAAAATAAAAGCTAGAAAATAAAGAAAAAAGATCTGAAATACTTCTTTCAAAAAGTGATTCTGACTTTCAGAATGGATATCAACAACCTGTTTGTGACAAAAAATATTAAAATACCAGAGGTGTTCTGGAAATTTTGATAAGTAGTTCCACTAATCACTTGATACACTATTGCTATCCTATTTGAAGTACTCAGATACTCCAGGGATGAACACTGTGACAGATGCTTATAAAATGCTATCTAGAAAATCATCCACTGCTATAAATAGTTGTCTACAATGACCTGTTTATTTTCTAGTGCTACTTCTTTTTCTATTAGAATAAATGTTCTTAGTAGTAACATTATTTTTGCCAATAATATTTTTGACAAAGAACTATTCATGATGCTGTCTAGACAACAGTTACACCTAAGGAAGGTTATACCTCAGAAGTGGAGGCATGTTCAAATTGCCATTTGGATTTTTTTTTTTTTAGGTGGTTGGTTTAACTTTGGATCTCACCTATGGTTTTCTTTACTGGCTTGTGCAAGACAGTCTATGCCTAAACCTACACAGAATTTCTCTTTGCCAAGAAGGGTAAGTAAATGTGTAGCAGAGGTAAGAAAGTCTGTATTTTCTAGTTTTTGTGATACTCTTTAAAAACAAATTTTGTCCAATGCTAGACACACTAATTACTAATTTAACAATAAACAAAAGAAGAGCTAATGGTCACACCTAGCTGATGGCAAACTATATCTTGAGATGGCTGTTAACATGGTTTCTGCAGTGAGAGAAACACAGTATGGGTGTTCAACTGAACTGAGGTCATGCTCATCAATTTTTAGACTTAGCCTTAGGAAACAATCACCTTTTATTGTCTATTTTATTTTGGCATTTACAACAGCTGACAGTTTTCAAGTGCCTAGAGCTGTAGCTTGTTCATCTTGTGTGGAGCTTAGGACTTGAACTGACACCACTTTCTCACCTGAGCAATCAGCACTCAGCAGGCTTTCCTCTTGATCATCCTGAACATTAAATGACTTCATTGTTTCTGAAAGGCAAAGTTAAAAAAAACCGAAGAAAACAAACCCATGCTTATGGGTCAGCTCAACTATATAGTAAGAACTTGAGAAAAATGGTAATCTGTTCTGTAAGTGCCAAGTACATGGTGAATGGTAGCTCATGAAACTACATTTTTGCTCCTTTTCATGTGGAAAGTGCCTTTAGTGCCTTTTTTTTTTTTTTTTACAAGCATCAGATTAAACCTATTAAACATAACTGAGCAGTATCTGTATTTACATGTGCTCCTAATGTTGCAGGCTTTGTGTGGAATCAGCTGAATTTTCTGACTGATTTTAGACTTGTTATGATTAATGGTAAACATTTAAAGAATCAAAATATGTTGATTAGTTTTAGCTAGAACATGCAGCTCCATTGTAAACCAATTGGCAGCCATAAATCATTGTCCCTGGCATGCCAGAATAGAGAGATTAGAAGTAATCCATCCTAATGGACCTGATGGCGTGTCAGAGCTTTTCCAATTTTGTTTTGGATAGCGTGTGTCTAAGCTGAAAGACATTTCTGAAATGGCAAAATGATGCCTCTTACAACATATTTAATCTATTAGCCAGAAGATAAACTGTGAACTAAAAAGCCCTGTAAATTTTGACATAGAAGTAACAAGACATATTAAATCACCAGTGATACCAGTGGAGGAAAATGTTAATAGAATTTAATTAATAATGTAACGTTATCGAGGAAAGTAACAGGGTCAAATTAATTTTGGGACCTGTTTTAATGAAGTAGAATGAATCTCATGCTGTGAAGTAGACTCCACTGTTTCAGTGGAATAGCTGAGAGGTGAGCTAATTTTTCAGAATACTCAACTTTCTACATCCATACATAAGAATATTAAGCCATTTATAATGGTTTTCTAATGAAATCAAAGGAATGAAGGCTTTTTTTTTCCACCTTCTCCTGCAGTGTGCCATTATGAAAATGTTATTCTGTAGAGAACTTAAAGAAAGCTTTGTGGATTGTTTTCCTGCCTCCTGCATGAGTATTAAGAATTTGAATTATGAGAAAGTTATCAATGTGTTAAACATTGCATAAATCCTGCTCTCTCTATATGTGTGTTTTCAGTTTACTAATTTCATATGTGTTTCCACAGTTGTGGTAAAGCCTTCATCACAGAATTTGCAGCATGGAGTACTTCAGAAATATCTCAGGGTGCACTGGAGTACTACAGTGGTCGTCTGTTTTGGATTAATAGTCTTCAGTTCATTACAACTCAGGAGCTCAATCAGAGCCTTAGCATTCCCTTCTCACAACCAGCAGAGTTTGCAGCCTTTACCCTTGTTCACACATCACGTAAACCTTTGCCAGGTACCTTATTTTCTTCATCTGAACCCCTCAATAAAGGTATTAACTGTCAGCCTGTAATGCTTCATTCTTGAAATTCTTCAGTCATTTGACAGAACATAAGAACAAAAGCAATTTATTAATAAATATATTGGGTTATATCTGGATAATATGCAATTATAAATGATGGGTATGGTTAAAAAGATTATGTGGTATTTTTATTCATTATTTCTATCTAATGACAGCTTAGAGGCTTTTACACGGTAGTGTTTTAAGTCAGGTTTGAAAAGTTTACTATTGCTCATATTCAAATTAGTATTATTTCTTCCTCTCTTTATGGACAGGAAATTTTTCTTTTACACCAAAAGTGATTCCAGATTCAGTGCCAGAGTCTTCCTTCAGGATTAAAGGAAATTTTTCAAGTTTTCACATCACTTGGAGTCCACCCACAAATGTGGAATGGGGAACTGTCTTTTACTGCGTGGGATCAAAAGCTCTACAAGTGGGGATATTCCTTATTATCTACATGTATTACTGCATTTACTTGCTGATATATCTGTTTTTAAACAGAAATACGGTTTTGTTTCTTCTCCAGCTTTTACAAATTGGTCAAGCAACCAAACTAAAGTGTAAATATAAAGCAAGCTGTCCTGTTTCTCCAACACTAAGGCCAGCATGGGAGGAAGACAGGCTTAGCAGTAGCTCTGGGCTAGCTGCTGAGGTGTGAAGTGTGGGTGAGGAGCTCCCAGTGCTCAAAATGTGAGAAAGCCTTTCACAGTAACTCAGAGACAGAAATGTCCTCTGAGCTGCCAGTGGGACAGCCTTTGCCTGAGTGTTAAATCTAGCCTTCACCCACCCTTAATTTTAGCACGTTTGGCAAGCTGTACTTGAAATCCAAAGGGCAGATTGCTAGCAGATTGCTGTGGATCACTACAGTGCCACAGGAGTTGGTGAAATAACAATCACTCACAGGAAGAGAAGCTCTGCATTGAATTAGTTGACCTGCTTGATGAGGGGAATTTTGGAAAACTGCAGGCCTTTCCGAGGGGGGAAAAAAATGTTTTGTTTTATTTTATTCTGTTTTATTTCATACACAGTCTTTGGAGAGTGAACGGTGCCTCCACCCTCATAACTTGACAGTGCCATCCTACCGAGTTTATTGGCTGGAGCCATTCGCACCCTTTGATTTTAACGTCACTCCATACACATACTGGGGCAAGGCACCAACAACATCTGTATTCCTTCGAGCCCCTGAAGGAGGTACCAGGATTTTAAATCACATTCCTCACCTGTAATGGGTACTGGAACCAGGTCTGTGTCAGCCAGTGACACCCTGGAGAGGAAGAAGCAGCTTTCAGGGCTAGTCAGCTGGAGGCAGAGTTGCAAGAACATGTTCTTGAGTATCTTTGGCAATTATCTACTGCACATATAAATGCACACAGCTGCAGCAAAAAATTTGGAACAAAAAGTACATGACAATATATACACCATGTGCTTATGACTATGAACAAGAAAGAGAAATTGAGATCCATTACAATGACCATCAAAGGCTGCATGTAATATAATAATATAATAACCGCATATTAAGTTTTTAATAACGTTACACACTTTTTACTTTTTACTTCAGTGTTTATTTTTGCACTTGTGTAGGTCAAAGTTAAGTTAACTAAAATATAGTGCTGAGTGACTGAAGAGCTGAGAGAGATTATGAGCTGCAATAGATTTTGAAAGGGGTAGGAGGGGAGACAGAATATACCCTATATTGTGAAAATCCTTGCAGCTCCATATGCCCTGGTCTGAGTGCAGGAGTGTGTTTGTCTCTGTTCATACAGCTCTTTTTTTTTTTTTTTGCTAAGCAAGTTGAAATCAGATACCTATGGAGCAATGAAAAACAGAAAGGAATTACCATGAAGTTTTAGATATTCTTCTCTAATTTACTCCTCATGAGTTGCTATCTGTCAGCATTGGGGTTGTAAAGCTCAGGCTCAAAAGTAAATGAGTAAATTATGAAGTAAAGTTTGTGTTTTAATATACTACTTCGCTCTGTGTTGTTTATCTTTTTTTTTCTATACAGTTCCTTCAGCTCCTACAAACCCTAGAATATATGTGTTACGAAATAACCTACATAAAAGTGATGACAAAGTCCTTGTGGAGTTCAGGTGGGACAGGCCTGAAAAGGACAATGGAGTATTAACACAGTTCAGAGTTTACTATCAACTATTGAATGAGAATGGCAGTGTTGACACTTTCACAGAGTGGAACACGAGCAACGTCACACCCACACGGAAGTTCTTTTCTCTCAAGGATGTGCTTCCTAGTCTCAGAGTAAGGTTTCAGGTATGAAAAATTACTGAACCTATCTCATGATAGATGTTATCAGTGCAGCCTAACGTGTTTGCTTAGGAGATTGTATCGGGCTTGGGGCGAGAACTTGTGGTTTCTGCTTGTGGAACTGCTGATTCACTGACTCACCTTTGGATACCTGGCTTAACCTTTATATTGTATTGTTCACTAAATAAAGTGTAAAACAATGCTCCAATATTAGACAGGTTTGGTGAGGCCCAAAAGAAACTTTCTGGAAGTATCCCAAAGCCACTGCTGAAGGCTGCAAGTTAAACACAGATTTGGCTGAGCTGGTAGAAGGTGGCAGGCTACTAAAAGGGCCACAAAGATGCTTAAGGGCCTGGAGCATTCCTCCCATGAGGAAAGGCTGAGGGACTTGGGTCTTTTTAGTCTGGAGAAGAGAAGATTTAGGGGGAATCTGATCAATGCTTACAAATACTTAGAGGGAGGGTGTCAGGAGGACAGGGCTGGTCTTTTCTCAGTGGTGCCCGGTGACAGGACAAGAGGAAATGGGTACAAACTTGAGTATAAGAAGTTCCACCTAAACATGAGAAGGAACTTCTTTACTGTGAGAGTGGTGGCGCACTGGAAAAGTTTGCCCAGAGAGGTGGTGGAGTCTTCTTCTCTGGAGACATTCAAAACCCACCTGGACAAGTTCCTATGCAATGTACTCTAGGTAGACCCACTCTGGCAGGAGGGTTGGACTAGATGATCTCCAGAGGTTCCTTCCAACCCATATGATTCTATGATTCTAAAACAGTCACGGATCAAGAGAAGTTCCACTGCTGGAGAAACTTAGGGCCTCACATAAAAAGGACTCACAAGAACTTCCATAAAAGAATACTTCCATATTAAAACTTGTCGAGAGGTCATGTTTCATTGCGATAAATGCTTTAAAACACACGGAATGTGTGCTTGAAACACTAGTTAAAAACACAAGAGCATGTAATAGCCCAGGTACTGATGGGGGAGAACACCATGTTAGATGCAACATCAACCAACTGTAGGAACTGCTCCAGTCTGGCAAGATTGTCTGGTCTCTTTTGAACTCTAATTGATAAATGCAGCATGAATTGTCATTCTCTGGGCCACTGCATAAAATTCTCTTCATAGTCATGGTTCATGACATAGTCCCTGAATGTAGCCTTTGCACTGACCAGCACAGCCTTAGATCAAACAGAGCACATGCTTACGTTCCGCTGAGCAGCCAGGGAATCTAGCTTTGTTTTTGTCATTAGTTGTGACTTTACAGGCTCTCAAATGCAATGGTTTATGTCACTACTTAACATATGTAACAATTTCATGTCTCACAGGTGCAAGCTTTCACCTCTGTGGGTCCAGGACCTTTGTCTGATATAGCAGAGAGGAATTCATCAGGTATGCATGACTGAGATGCCATCTCATGGTTTGTGTGAAATCAACATTACAGGAATCTGGTAATCTGATAAATAGCCTTTGACACTTTGTGTGACATTTGTTCCACCCTAGAGTAGACACCACAGAGGAAAGAGTTACAGCTTCTGTAATGATTTCTACAATGAAATGATTGCACATTTCTTATCATTAGATTAAATTTCAAGAATTTGGAGCCTTTCCTCAAAACTATGCTAAATTAACTTTTCTAGGCAACCCCAGGATAGTAGGGAACAGCAGGTTTTGGTCTGTAATCTGCATATTGCTAGAGATCATAGAATATTTCTAATTGAGCTGTGAAAAGTAACCAGGAGAGTCAGAGACCTACTAGGAATTATAAGCTATTTCTGCTTGGGCTGTTAATGGTAATTAAGTGAGCATATCTGTTCTTACTAGATTGAAATTTGTTAGGTAAGCAACCACAATGCCATTGAAAAACTCTTAGGAGTTTGCATGCAATGACAAGAAGTCATTATTATAGTCAAGTCTAATTTATTTATTTGCTGTGACAGGCGCTCAAATATAATTTGTGCAGACCATCATTTATTTTTATCTTGTGCTTGCTTTCCTTACAAATGAATGCTATTGTCTAGAATTCTTTTTTTTTTTTTTTAATTCTGCTGTGCCCTTTTCCTTCCAGATATTTTCCCTGTCCCAACTCTTCTAACTGTTTCTGCCAACAAGTTGTTTCTTACTGACGTAGACAAAAATTGTACCATATGGGAACTTTCAGCAAAGACAAATGTAAAGGACATCTGTTATATTGCTAATGATGACAAAGCATACTATATTGTAGAAGATTCTATTTTTCTTCTGAATATACAGACTACTTCAGAATCTCAGGTATTGTTCATCCCTTTTCTTGAGACAATCTAGGAAATTATTATTGTAATTATTTTGGGACTAATTCATCAAAACTTCATATTTGAAACAAAAAAGCAGCATGATGAACAAAGTACATTTAATGGCAAAATGCGGTAACTAAAACAGAACTGGAAAGACATAATTTTCTTAATAACTGTCAGTTTTTGTATGAGACGTAATATGAAAGAGATTAGCTAGATAATTTTCCTTTCCAGCAGTGCAATAAAAGTATGTATAACATAATAAAATTTGGACTTCAGGTTTTTTTTTTTTTGTCATCAATAGCAGCTAGAATAGGCCAAAGTATGCCATTGTTAAAGTTTTGCTATTAAAGATATATGATTTTATAGACATCTGCTTTGTTGATAAGATATTTCAACAGTTATTTAACTGAAAATTCACACTGTTAAATACAATAAATTTTTTTTGTATCAAATGTAATTTAATTTAATTTTATTTCATTCCAATTTCAAGATTATGGAAACAACATGGAAGCAGCAATTGATATTTGTGAAACAATAGTTTTCATTTGTATAAGAATATTGGAAATCTTTGTTCCATGGCATCTCTCTATATTTTAACTTCTACTTGCCAAGTAGAAATTTTTTCAGAAGCAAATCTAATTTCATAATATCCTGTTCTCAAGCAGCTTTAGAAATGTTTTTATTTTTTCTTAAGTTTTTTGAAGATGCATATCTTCGCAACGCCACAGCCATCACAGTTGACTGGATTGCAAGACATCTCTTTGTTGCCCTGAAAACACCATGGAATGAAACTCAAATACTTGTTATTGATCTTGAGCTCAAGATAAAAACCCTAAAAGCCTTGAACATACACTTGGGTAAAAGTAATTCAACTGTATCATCGCTGTTGTCATATCCTTTCTTAAGGTAAAACATATATTACTAATAACTTTGAAAAACATATTTTAAACATAATTTTTTAGGAAATCATCAACTGTTAAGTATGGAAAGGGTCTTTTTTAGTATATGAATCTTTTGCATTTTGTAAATCTTAGAAATTTCTGGATGCAGTTCTACTTTTATACTGTTAGTTGAGCTTGGACATATCTAATTTCAAAGAGATTCCTGTGTTTGAGTAAAGATTTCAAGTAATACCTAAATACTGATAGGTTCTTCTATTTAAGTGATGCAAATGAAAGTCAGTAGCAGAAAACAATTTTTTACAATAGCTGCTTTATTCAGAATAGTCAGTTATTGTGATCTTCCATTCAAAAATATCCTTTAAACACCTGAAATCATTCTGTAATCATGCTACTGTTACCTTGTTTTAAATGTTTGGGAGGATTGTGCCTGTAGTCACTTACAGCACTGCATTTAGGGTAGATTGCTCAGATTGAAGTTTTTCTACTGTAAGCAATGCATTTTATTTGATAGCCGCTTGTACTGGATGGAAGAGCTTGATTATGGCAGCCACATGTTTTATTACGATATTCTGAATAACACCGTGCACCACATTTTGGGATACGTATCAATAGAAGAACAGATAAGGAACTACTGTACCTGTCATGTGGCAGAAGCAGAGCTGGGAAGACCTATGAGTATAGATGTGTCTGACTCCAAGAATCCCCAGCTGCTCTTTATCAGAGGAAGAGATGAAATATGGGCCTCAGATGTGGATGGTTGCCACTGCTGGAGAATTACCAAAGTACCAAGTTTTCAAGGTCTGAATGCTCCGTTATGTCTCTAGATTGTGAGTTTCCCTGTATTTTACATCAAACAATGTTCATTTCAGCAAAATAGCATTCAAGAAGCACTTTATAAGATTGGTTCATGGCAAGACTGGCAGGACGGACAAAATGTTTGTGTTCTGTGCTTCCAGTTGTGTATTCTGTTGATACAAACTAAGAGAAAGAGCAATGTGAGGACATGTACTGATGCAAGTATGTATGATGTAAATCAAATGGAGAGGCTACAGCCTCTCCATTTAAGGTGGTACAATACCACCTTAAATTATGCCTGAAAGTGGCCTTGCAGATTTCAATATATGGGGGAAGTACTTCAGTACTTCAGGCAGGTGGAGTCTTGTATGACAACTGATGTCTGTTTTGCTTTGTGTAATGAACTTAATCTTTGTTGCTCAGTTTTCAGTTCGATCCTGGAGGAGTGTTGGTAAAGCTGCTTTGTTACCAGAGGAATTGTCTTAATTGTTCCTGGGATGTGGCAGAGCACTGTGGTTTTCATCTTCGAAAAATGATGGAAGTTTCTATAGACAACTCTCACTCTTGTCTTTTATTTCTGGTGTTTGTTAATTGAATCGCAGTTCTCATACTTACGGATAATAAGAAACTTTCAAATCTACACTTCTAAACTGAAATAACAGTGTCTCAGCCTCATGAGACCTATTGGAAAATATTGGAAATCTAATTTCCAAGGAAGGTCTTTGAAGATATGCTGTGACCCATTCACCCATATTGACTCACTGTGAATACAAGCACCTATCTACTCTTGCAAAGTTGTTTGCTCAGGGTTTATTTTGAAGCTTAACTCTACAATGTTTTCCTATAGGTAAGAAAATTGGCAGCTTGACCGTAGATAAGAAATTTATGTACTGGAGTGTTGAAACGAAGGAATACACAGAAATTCACCTAGCAAATAAAGCAAGCCCAAGTCACTTTCTTCAGAAGAGAGAAACTCATCACCTGAGAGTATTAGCCTACAGCTCGGGGGTGCAATTGTATCCAGGTAGAGGGGATTTGGATTGTTTTGTAAATGTAAGAGATTTATTTCAGAGTGTGTATTTGAGTTGCAGATTGTGCTATGTGTTTTTATGTAAAATATGTTTTATGGATTCAGATACTTTCTGGAGGGAAAAAAATCACTATGCACATTTTTAAAAGGATGAATATAAGGACTGGGCTTGTGTTGGATCATGGAAGATCGTGATGATGAATATTGCCTGTGTTTCAAAGGCTCAGGATGTTAGTGCCAAACCATACCTACTTTCAAATTTCTGTCAAACCTGGAGATTTAGAAAAGAGAGTGCACATTAATGCACAGAAAAAGACCAAACATGTCCACAAGGCTTTGTAGCAAGAGTTTGATAATGAACCCTCTTATTATACAGATTTCTGGGTTTGTTCACAAGTGTGCAAAGTTGAAAAAAAGTCTGCCCTTCCAATGACAAAGAGATAAGAACTCAGTTTATTAAAGTGATTTATAAAGAAGTTCCTGAGATGCAATCGCAGCTTACATTATATAGTAGAGGTAGGCTTCAACTAGAACTCCTAATGTTTTAAACAAACCATTGCAGAACAGTAATGGAAGAAAAAAAAATTAGTTAAGATTCATGGTGCCTATAGGGATTATCTGTGTAAATGAGGAGGTTTAAAACATCTATTAGCCTGATGAATATATTCAAAATAATTCTTTAACTTCAGTTTTGCATAAACATCTGATAAATATACAAGGCAATATTTTAACAGCATGGACTTCTCTGGAATAAAGTAATTCCACACTGTTTTGAGCAGCCAATAGAGCTACTCCTGCCAGCAGCTGCTCTGACTGGTGCTCAGGCTATTCTTACCAGCACTTTGGGCAAGTTTGTTCCCATGAGGTCTGTGTGACCTAAACTCTAGTAAGCCTGTACATTTAGTAAATTTGTATTTTATCAAAGATAAACAAGACTTTACTTTGATGACTGCTATTTTTATGTCCATGACACTAATCAAAGTACATTCAGGTGGGATTTTTTTCTGTTTCTGAAAGAAGAAAAAATAGTTTGTGGTTATGCTTACTCATAGGAAAGGTGGTGGAATCCCATGCAAATTTGGATTGGTCCAGCAGTAATTAATTATTTTTAAAAATTTTCTCATGTCTTTCCTAGATAAAAGATGCCTGATTGTATTGCCAGACACTGAGGAGCTTACTATCCTTGAAATGACAAACACCAGTTTTGTGTTGAGCTTGCCACCGGTCACACCACAGCAGCTATGCCCCGGCATATCACAGCCTACGCCAACATACCTGGTGTTTCTCAGAGAAATGACTAACAACCACAGGAACTCAAGCTACCATTTATCTGCTTTAAATCAAAAAATATTGGTATGGCTATTTTGGAACAAAAATACACATGATATCATGTATAAACAGGGGATGTGATATAACTTCTAGTCAATTTATAAACCATTCTGTAGCTTTCTATAAGGGAGTTTTTCCACTTCTACCTCTCCAAAAGCAGTTCCCCTTTCTGTTTGGTATTGTTAAATGGTAGATTCTGTATCTTTCCTTTGTGCAAGTACTTCTCTACTTCTTAACATGTCTTTGCTAAAATCCTGTTGAAACGAGTCTTCAGTTTCTACTTGTAAAAGAGCAGTTGTGGTTGATATTAATCTGTTTAAATAACTCGTGAGACTGTCCAGCAACCATATGGCTTGCCTTTATGCGTTTTGTGGTAGCTGGACTTGCCTTAGTAATTTTTTCTTAAGTTACCTTTTTTTTTTTGACTTTGCCATCTCCTATTTGAGTATCGGTGACTGAACAATGTTCTGTTGTAGCCATACTAATTACACCTCAGCTTGGATTTTTGTATGTGTTTTCTGTAGTGACTTATTACCCAAACTCTCATTTTAATATGCTTAAACACTAATGTATATTGAAATAGAAAAGCACTACTCTACTATTTTTTAACACTCATTTAATTGAGAGATGATTGGTGTGATGTATGACTTTTCTAAGAATACATGCTTATTATCTGATTTTAAATTACAGGAATTTCAGGGTCCTATAGCCGTTGTAGACAACTTACAGCCATTTTCAAGTTATATCATGCAAGTTGCAGTAAAAAACTATTATTCAGATCAGGAAGTTCTGCCTTTGGGAAAAGAGACAATTGGCACAACTCTATATGGAGGTTTGTTTTACATTTTATTCTTATTTTGAACAGAATTCTCATCTCAGTTAAAGGAATCTATGTATGAATTTGATTTGCAAATAAGAAAGCAGAGACATTTTCTGCTTAAAATGCAACCCGGGTATATCTTCACAAGGTTTTGGCAGCCAGACTTTAGGACTCTGCCAGATTTGTGAGACATGTATGTATTCCTTAATGCTTTTGCTCATTGGCTTCCTGAGGAAATATGAATGTGGCTAAACAGGTGGTTTCTGCATTGAACCACATTTTTAATAAGTTATGTTTGAATGTATATGTGGTTATGTATGTTTAAGTATGTGCGTTACGTATTCATTCAGCATGAAGATTTTTTGCATTGGCTTGACATTATTCTCATAATTACTGCTTCTTAAGGTAATGCAAATTTAATTTATTGTTAACCAGGCTGAAAAGGCAACACTTAAATTTTGCTTCTCTTGACCTGAGTGCCAATAGCACATTTTCAGTTGTTTTCAATAGTTTTGATGTTCCCTTCTCAGTCCCTCTCACTCTAGAAGAAGAAAGCTAGGAGCAGTGCTTTGAACTTGAATGTTTACTATGTCATTTAGGGCAGAGAGTGGACTGGTTAGGGATTACCTACAAATAAATAAATACATTGATAAACTTACCTAATTATGGCAGAAGGAAGAGAAGAAAGTTCAGTGGGAGTGAATGGTTGAGAGAGGTAGGAGTGAAGGCAAGAGGCCAAGATATGATGGCACAGCAGCCATATGTAATTGTTTTTGAGCGGAGCTACCTGTGTACTCTGTGATGTGGTGTGACCTGCTGATGCAATGGAACAGGACAGGATAAGAGCTTGTAGCAGTGTCTAAGAGACCAGGTAGCTGCAGCCTAGGAAAAGGTAACAGGAGCACAGCTTACTTTCTGGAAAAGCAGGAAGCATTCACAAAATGGCAAGCTAAGGCTACATCTGGGAAAAACCTGCACACAGTGCTGTCCATGAGAGACAAGATGCAGTGCAAATGAAAGGTGTATTTTATTTTAGAGGTTTTCTTTTGAGTACAAAGTTGCTTTTGAAAAAAAGAATAAAAAACAAAAAAAAGAAAAGAAAGCATGATCAAGAGCATCTAAATTCTATGAAGTTGTTACTCAAGCTGGTTATTTATTATTGAGAGCTGGGCCTGTACTGGGCTCTTCTTTTACACTTGCTTCTTGTCCTGGGAGCAGTCATGTTTTTCCCCTTAAGAAAACCTCTGCTTAAAATTAACCTTTTTTCATCTTCCAAATGTGCAGGTGCAGTCAAACTTCCACTCTTCTTTTGGGATTCTGAGATGCTATACTTTGGAATTTCTCTTCCAAACATGTTAAACTTTTTTTTTTAACAGTCACATCTCTTAGCATCTGCAGCATCAAGCAAGTAGGCTCTCATCTTATGTGGATCTCTGAATTTTATGACCATATTCCTAAGGATTCTATGGCAAAAAATAAGGAAAGCTGGCCTATGATAAACAGATTTCAATTCTTTGCACAGGGATCCTGATCTGTATTGTAAAATTTGTATGACGTGAATTGAATAATGTTCAATGTTCAATATGAATAATATTAGTATGTGGCAAAAATTCACACTGTTTCTTCTTTGTGTAGTAAACTGAGCCATCCTGCAGCAATGTATGCCTTTTCAGTGGCAAAACATAAAGGTTGCATTTGAAATGGGAGACTTGGTTGCTTCACTGAAATGTAATTTTTCAGTCTCAAGTTAAAATGAAACTTGAAACTCAGAATGGGCTTATCTAGTTGGGGCAAACCAAAATGTCAGGATCAAAAATAAGTCCTAGGCAAACAACCTTAACAACCAAAACCCACAAAACCATACCAGCCCCCCCAAATCCTGAGCATTTTTAATATGCATTTGTATTCAGAGCATTCAGAGTGTTTCACAATTTGTTGAAATATTTCCAACCAGCTGTAAACAGAATGTATATGTGTCCTGACACCTATGTTCTCAATTTCATGAATGTAACTGCTAGTTTAAATTGTAATCAGATGCTTCTAGAGCCTCTTGAAGTGTGTACACTATTTCACACCTCTGAAGCTCTTTCCCTCAATTCTGTAATGAAATGAAAGAAGCCTGGATTAATCTGTACCTTCCAATAAATAGCAAGATAGAGAGAATGAAAGAAAAGGAAGACAACTTGGAAAAATTAATGCATTGCTCTTGCCACAGAGTGTCACTCTTACTCCACACATGTTTAGCTAGTGAAATGAGGAATTTGTCTTTACTAGCTGAGCCTCTGCACAGTTCACTTTAATCTGTAGCCTTTTTACTAGAACAAAAATTATAGCATATGTACTCATCATTCTGAGATGCTGGGAACAAAGGTAGTGTAATGACTTGTTAACTTTTTACCTATTTTGAAAGGTCAATAGGAAAAAAGAATTTTTAATGTAAAGTTGAGGCATGTCATATGCTATTTAAAAGTCTGTGATCTCAAAACTTCAAAGGAAGGGTTGACTTTTCCAAAACAACTGGTGAGTAAGTAGCTGGCATGGACATCAGACCAGCAACCCAGTCTCTTGCAGCTGAGCAAAATTATGTATTTCTGAGCAAAATTGTAAATGACAATTAAAAATGACAGACAATGCTGAATTTTGGGGTGATGTCCTTCAGAATTTTCTGTTCAAGAAAAGGCTTTCTAATTGGAAGAACACATGGGTACTTTTTCTAGTCCAAAGCCACTCAAGCATCATACCAAACTCCCATTTGAGACCCTGATTAGGAAACTAAGAGAGAGCAGGAATTCAGTGGTATGACTGTAAATGTAGAGGTACAGGACAGCATCTGGGTTTGGTTTTTTTTTTTTGTTTTTTATTTTTTGTTTGCGTGCATGATAGGATAGACAAGGAGATACTAAAAAGTCCCTCAAAATATTTTGAATTTGCCTGCAGTTGTCTGACCTATACAAGAATATGTCTTTTACATGTGCAGAGTGTCAGTCCTGTAAATGGATCATATTCATATGCTTATAATATTTTTTCTTTCCCCAGTGACATTTCTTGACTTCTCTAAAAAGCAATCAAATAAAGGAAAAAAACCCTCTGTGACATCTGTATCTAAAACAAGATTAATTTTTCTTTCTATTTCAGTACCAGAAGCAGTTGATTCCATTAAGATAGTGGTTTTGTCTGACACCATTATCAACATATCTTGGAGTGAGCCTTTGAAGCCAAATGGACCTCAAGAATCCATCCGTTATCAAATCTCTGTTAATTTTTTACCTCCTGTCCCAGCTATACCCTTGCGAAAAAGAGAATTTCCAAATGCGATACTTGCCTGGTCTGTCAGTGGGCTCCAATCTGGAACAAACAATTTATTCAAGGTATAATTACAAGTGGCTTTACCTGTTTGTTCACTAACTTGTGAATTTTTAGGCTGCTCTTCTGTAAAGCTATATGTGTGTTTTATAAATATGAGTTCAAAACTTGGCAGGCTTCTCTCAGTCCTTTAGCCTTTAGGAAAATTAAACATTGCAGTTTATTACTATATAGGTTGTTCAGATGAAATCTTTAGATGTTTTCTGCTTGGGGAGCACATCACAGTTCTCAAGAGTTTCTTGAGAAGTTTCTGCTGCAATCCTGATGCTACTGCCCTGATACTTCAGGCAACATGCTATGAGAGGGTCAAGTTATAGGTAACTTCTGTTATCAAAAGAGAACTCCTGGAAGAGTGAACTGCTTGTGAAAGACTAGGGGTAGTGCAATAAACATGGTTATGTGAGTGCAAACGGATCATGGCCAAAAGACAGATGATTTTCTCAGGAAGGCAACATATCTCAAACTTTCATAAAGGGAAAACCGCTATCTGTTATATCAAGAGCAGGCTCAACCATTTTGCCAGTTGCTGTTTTTCCTTTAATAAATAATTTTTCAGAAAAAAACCCCACTTTTTTCTTAGTCCAAAACCAAAAAGTATCTAATATGTCCATAGAGAGATAGGTGATGACTCAATTAATACTTGACTGATTCTGTCTTGCAGCAATCACATTTTAAATAAAAATGTTATAAAAATATATATGCAAAGTTCACAACAAGAGTAATGTATAAATTTTGACCCTTGAACAAATGCAGAGGAATAACAAGGACTTAAAAATGCAAGTATGATTTTGATTATTTGGGGGCCTTTGAAGAAAATTTCTATAGACAAGAATATTGAAGGGTGGTTGCAAATTCTCTGATTTTAGATTTCATTGAAATACGATTCTGTCAGTGCAAAGTAGTTTTTTCCACTTTCCAGGCAAATCCTAGATAGAGGAAGACAGAAAATGGGCCAGCCCCAGGCTAGCTAGCAGAAACACAGAATGGGATATCAGTCCATCAGCTGCTACAGTTCACATGGAATCCTTCATCAGCATCCCATGAAAACTGGTGGCTGTGTAGTTATGCTGGGCCATGAATGGTGAGAACTGAGGAGCAAACAGAGCAGTCCCCCTGCCACCCCTGCTGTCAGACTCAGGAAGGAAGGCTTTTTGGACAGCTAGGGCCCTGAAGTAATCTCAGTCTTACACACACCTGAGCACATGTGTCATTGCGTTAAAAATGAGCAGAAAAGAATAACTTGACATGGAGATAAAATCAAGAAAGTGAAGGAACCAAAGGAATTCAAAGTAGCAAGGAGTAAAAAGGCAGTTGGGAAGACTCTGATAGTGTGCTGAAGAGGAAGACAAAAGGAGGAATAGGTTGCAGTATCTACTGATTATTTTTGTTGAGGTTTTAGGGACAGGAGACCTGTGACTAGATATTTAACACAACCGCATGAAGCCAATGGTATCACAACAGATGAGGAGAAGGAAAGATCAGGTTAAAGAATGTTATATATGCAGATTATACATATTTCAGTCAGCAACATCTGATGGCCTTAAACTACACAGGGAGATGGCAGCAACCAGTCTGTGAATGTTCATGGTTATCTTTGGTACCTTTGAAAGACAGGAAGTCCCATAGAATAGCAAAAAAAAAAAAGAAATAATAGACCACTTTTTGTAACTTCAGGACCTGGCATTACTTGAAGGACACGTAGTTTTACTAGGACTATATTAGGACAAAATGGTAAACATCTGGTATACAAGCATCTAGAGAGGATAACAGGGGAATAAAAATGTCCAATATGGATTCATAAGAACAAAACATACTGCTTTTCCCTTTAGAGATGAAGGGTTAAAAGGAAAACAATAAATTATAATCTGGACAGCATGACTATCACGAGAATGACATTTTCAAAAGCAAAAAAATGTGTTGTCTGGAAAACGCGCACTGGGTGCCTCACAAATACATGGGCTGGGAGAACATTCAGCTGATGGCTGGAGGGGATCTGTTCTGGCCTTAGTCTGATTTTGTGCTTTTGTTAATGATTTGGATGGTATAATGGAGCATACATATATACACATATACCTATACTTCTATAAGTATATATGTAAGTATGCATACCCAAACACAGGTTATATTTGATTGTGTATTAGTGGTATGCTCCTCCTCACCTTGTGTTTTTCTGATTCTAAAACACTGCCCAGTGTGTGATGTGACATCTGCATGCCTGTGTAAGACCTTGTGGCATTTCAGAAAGGTCCAGAAAAAGATGAGTTTTGGTAGAAAGATTAAAAGAGAAACTAAGAGTCTCTGACAAAGGGGACTCTAGCCATGAACTTTCAGCCTGAAGAAGTGTAATATTGCAGCTGTGAGGCTCAAAATGTTTCTATACCTATATCTATATTGCCTGAATATTGTCTTGTTTGAAAATAACTAATCTTCCAAACACTTGAAATTGCTAAAGTTGGTCTGGTACAGTTCATCCATTTCCTTACTAGGTTCTTGCCTTTCATCCTGACGAGAATTGGTTTTCCGAAAGTGTCCCTGTTATTGCAAAAACTTTTGAGACTCCACCTGCACCTGTTAACATAGTTCCCAGAAATACCAGTTTCCAGCTAGAATGGAGAGCTCCTCTGCACATCAATGGAACCAGCTTCTGGTTTGAGCTGCGTAAGGTAAAAATATTGCTTAGTTTTTTTCCAGATCAGAACAAATTTAACCCACTTTGTCCTGGTGAGGACATGGTGGCAAGATGTATGCGAAGAGTTTCAGTGGTTAATTTGAGTATGGTGACATCAGTCTTAGTGGCTCAGAAGGGGCAGGATGGAGGCAGTGTTTGCCAGGAACAAGGGGGAGTGCAGCTGCAGCATTTAATACCCTATAGTGCCAAAGGACATCCTGGATGACCCTGCCAGAATTCCTCCTGGGTCTCCTGTTTCAGTAGAGTCCCCTCCCTCCTTCCTCACTGCCCTCCCCCAACTTGGCTGGTAGCTACAAGTCCTATGTCTGCTCTGGGCAAGAAAGAGTAGAAAAGGGTTTTTAGCACTAAATATCAGCTAAAATCTAGTATATGAATTTTATTTTCCTGTGATAGATGTTAGGAGAAAATGCTGGAGGAAAAAAGGGCTCTGGTACTACAGACTGTAGAAGTAAGCATTGCAGTGATAGCAGCATGGATGAGAGCTTCAGATTTTAATATCTGGACCACTGGACACAGAAAATGTCATGTGCTAAACTGGATCACTTAGATTCCCTAATATAGATAATCAGATTCACTAGGCCTATGCTAAACATTTCCCATCTGCACTAAAACACGTCATAGCACAATTCCACTAAACCGTTTCCTTTCAGTTGCATCATGGGCTGAACTTGGGGGCATGTCATGGTGATCCAGAAATAAAAGCTGCACATAGATAAGCAAGGGAAAGGTTCCTTTTGGCTTTGCAAAGGGGTCACTTGATCTATTGTCCTTTGTGGCTGCCAAGACCTGTAGGTCTCCTGAAAACAAAGGAAAAAATAGGGGTTTTTGTCCTTGATTTTGTGTCCTTGGTCTCCAGGAGGACAAAGCCCTGTGACTGAAATCTCTCCCCTATGATATTAAAAGGTGGCAAAGTAGTTAATCCACCCAGGAATAGAACTGTGACACACTTTCAGCAGAACAACAAGGTTGACCATGATGATATTTTATTTTTCTAGTGGCAAACAAAAAGTGAATGGTTTTCTCCTGCAATCACTACCTGCACAGCAGATCTTGTTTACACATGCAATCTCACAGGAACTCTTCCTTCAACCAGCTACTTTGTAAGAGTAACAGTAGTTTATATTACAGGAGTGAAAAGCACTTCCTCTTCAACGAGCTTTAAAACTACAGGTAAGCACTTAATGTAGGATGACAAGATTTTAAGGCTTTTTTCAGGACATGAAGATTCAAACACAATATTTTGTAAAATTTATACTAAGACCCAGTAGACATGTGTGTTTGAAAAATAAATATCAGAGTACAATATCTGCAAAAGTAATAGGAGGAAAGAAATGAGCGTCACTTCCAAGTGAAGCAGAGGAAAAGAGTGAGGGAAATTAGAATGAAATGCCTATATACATGTGAACTCACAACTAGTGGTTGTGAAAGGCTGCATGGGAATGAAAATATTGAAATTTGTCCATTGCAAAGAGAAGGTCAAAGATTCATTCTCCATGGGGACTATTGAGGTAGATCCTCCATCCTTTTGTATGTCTGAACACCCATGTGCACATCTAAATTTTTTCTCTGTGCCTGTTAGCCCTTTGTCTCTCTATAAACACATTTTAAGGGTTCTGTTTCTTCCCCTATTTGGCCTAAGCTGGTGTTCCCAGTAAACCAGGAGTTCCAAAAAGAGCAGAAGGCACTAAAAACTCTATACAATGGGAAAAAGCTGATGACAATGGAAGCAACCTGACCTACTACATCTTAGAAAGCAGGTAAGCTACGTGTGCAGGCACTCTTTCCATAGGGAGCAGCCCAGAATGAATCTGGGTGAGAAGGGGCTTTCTGTTTGGTTCTGATGGGAAGAGTGAAATATCAATGATGCAAATGGCTTTTCTCATGGTATCTCTTTCTTGAGCAAACTAAGTAGCCATTATTTCCAGAAACTCTTGGAAAACTTAGAAGAAAATATGAACTAAAACCATTTCCAGACCAACTCTAAAATACAGGGATATATTTGGATATATGTTAGTGAATTAAAAAATTTTCAAATCACAAATTTCGCATGTATTTTTGGCTAAAATGTATGTAGAAATATCTTAGTATTCAGAGGACTTATGCAAAGGCACTATAAAGTTGCCAGAAAAAAAATCATAAAGTGTTCCCATCAACATGGGATGACAAGTTACTTTTTAAAGTGCTCTGTCATTAAATACAGATTGCCTGGACTCTACATGTCATACTCATTAGGCAACTACAGAATGTCAGTTCACACTTACTCCTGCACTGGCATTGGAAGGCGTAAATGGACAGATCAGAGTATATTGCTGTGGGCAGGTGACTTTGAAACTAGAGGGGTCTGTTTAAGGCAGTGTTTAAGGCTTAATTAATGCATTCATTAAAATAGGGTCCATCTTCTGAGATATTCCTATCATATTGTTTTAAACCAGAAGTGATGGAGGGGAGCAATTTTAATATTTTACTATTAATTCTTTTTCTTAGTTAACTCTGTGCTTATGAAAGCTATGAGACTGAGAGCGCTGTGGAGCCAAGCATGGTTTACCTATCTAAGTTTTCACCCAGACATATTTTCCTGGTGCTGTAAGCTTCCTCCATACAGTTCTGTGAGTGTACAACAGCACTGACTTGCATGCTATGAGACCACAATAATTTTGATATGCAAACAACCAGTTTGTACCTGACTTGCTGCGGGTCAGTAAAGAAAGAACAGTCCCTTGGTCTGTGTTGGAGTTGTGCTTTAAGTGCTGTGTTCCCCAGGCTCCAGCTTCTTATTCATCTCTGGAATCAGAATGTATCACTGAGGTGGGTTTTTTTGGGTTTTTTTTAGGTTTAATAAAACAAGCTTTTTTCCTGCAGTTTGAATGTGTGCACATATTAATGTTTTTAAGTGAAATTCACTTTGAGCCTCATGATCCTTTTACAACAGGTAGAAAAATGTTAGGTTATTTGCATAGTGTACTAGAAAATATTTGCATAGCCCTTTTAAATAATCCCTGTTTTTTGTACAGCTCTGGTAGGGACATGTACACACCAAGGACATGAACATATAGTTTTCCCATGTCTTTCTGGTTTGGAAGTGTTTGACCTTTTTTCTTCATTAAAGTATGTTGGGAGAGTGATTGACATGTTCATGAAGGTCATTTCACATGAAATATTGCAGTCCTGTGTGACATGAAATGATATTTCAGATATGGCCTTTCAGGTTTAAATACATGGTCTTCTTTTGGTTGGTGAATAATCAGGTCTGAATTTATTGTGAGCAATCAATCTCAGTCCAATGGGGAAAGGAAGAAATATACCCAGCAGTCAGCAGATACTATGGGAAACTGGCTAGCTACAAAATTGTGTCTTCACTGCCAATGACCTGCTTCCTGTTTAGCTTGTGAAACCTGATGCACAAGAGCCACTAAATTATTCTGGGCCCAGGAAAGCAAAAACCTCTAATAGGACATAATTATTTTTTTTTTCTGAAAGCTAACTAAGAAAGTTTTGAAATCTTGGCTGTGAGGTGTGCACTGAAACAGGTGAAAGAGTGCTGGAGCTTTTTATGTCTAAAATATTCTAACATTTCATTTCCAATGCCAAGCTAAAGATGTGTGATTCCTAGCATTGCTGAAATGGCATGGTAGAATTTTCTGCTCTGTAGCCAAAACCCCACGACCAGATTGAGCTTTTGGGCCAGCAGAGAGATGTTGTGAAGGCCATGGAACTGAAGCAAAGAACAGGGGAGCAATCAATAAACAGCCCTCACTGCATTAATGACATAGCTGTGCTACTTTGCTGTGCCCATTGCAGGAAGCAGTCTGACACCACCAGCAGAATGAAGTCCTTGTGGAAGGTGGTTTACAATGGCTCTTGTGCCAGTATCTGCACATGGAAGGCCAAGAACTTAGAAGGAACTTTCCAGTTCAGAGCAGCAGCTGCAAATGGGCTGGGACTTGGTGAATACAGTGACATGAGCAAGAATATAATTTTGGGTGAAGGTATGTCTGTACTTTCTTACACCATTAATCAATTTTTTTTATTCAGAATGATTATGTTGCTTTCTACAAATTTGCTTCTGCTCTTTTATATCAATTTGTCTCTGTGGGCCCACATTCTGTGTTATGGAATGATTCTTGAAATAAGGGCAAGCTCCCATGCTGGGTAAGGATGTGAGAATTACTTCTTGCCTTCAGTCAGAATATTAGACCTACGTTCTGTGGTCGGTTTTGAATATCCCACTTTGAGTGGTCAAACAATTTGGCGTTTTCTCTTTCAGTATACACGGTAAGTTATCCACACAGGAATTGCTTAGGCCTGGAGGAGGAAGATTAGTTCAACCAAATGTTGACAGCTATGTATAGCCTAAAGAGAACTTTGTACAGAGAAAGACTTCTGCACAGCAGGCAGCTCAAGGGTTCTCTCAGGTTTACTCAGCTCCATAGGATTGATTTTTTGTATGTACAGTGTACAGTCATTAATCAATTTTCCCCTCCTATTTCACAGATACTGTGATCTCCCCAGACACCACCATTGCCATTGCTCTTGTAATTGGAGTTGTTGTGCTGGGCTTGACTGTGGCCATGTTATTTGGTTTTGGTATGTGGCTGAGATTTTGCCTATCCTTCGTTCACCAGGCCTCAGTAAAAGGCAGTTCAGATGGTGGGAGATAATGGGCTTCCAGGTTTAGGAAAATGTTGAACAATCCCCAAGATGGGAGCTGGGAATAATTTGTGTGTTCTCATTCTTTGAGCACCTAGAAAGGGCTGGTTATATTTTCAGTATCGAGGACAGAATACCAGTTCACTCCACCCTCGAGTGTCTGTGTAACCTTATAAAACCTTATAAAACTTGTCCCTTATAATTCTCAAGTTGGGTACTACATTATTCACCAATGGGTACCATTTTTTCCCTCTTAAGCTTTGTTCCTGAAGAAAGAACATAGAGGTTACCCTGAGATGTAGCTGTCCACATGTGATGGTCCTGCCCTATCACTCATCTATTCCCTGGGGTAGAGGAGCAGCCCTTTGGGCCTGGGTGTTGCAACTTACAGAAATAGAACCTTGACTGATTTCTCAGCTCAAGGAGCAGTTGTCTGTGTTTTGGGAGGAAAGGATGGAAAGATCTTGCTTACTTGAACTGCTGGGGGGTCATGTTGAACAGAATGACCCCAGCCTTGAGTGCTGGGGTGTTATCAGAGTGAAACATCTGACAGTCTGCTTTTCTATTCCAGTATGGCACCAAAGATGGAAATCCAGAAAACAGGCCTTACCTGGACAGATAGTGTTTATCAAGGAAGATAAAGAATTAGCTCAACTCAGGGGGGCAGCTGAGGCAGTGGGACTAGCCAATGCCTGTTATGCTATAAGGTATGTCCTTGGAGCAAATGTATTTTCAGGGAAAAAAAAAACATCTAAGAGGGCATCCCTGGGCTGGTTTTCATCAGTTCACTCATCCCCGACACCTCAAGGTGAAGTTAAGGGCTGCTTCTGCACTGTGGGGCAGGTTTGCTCTGAAGTACCCACTGCCATGTTGGACACCCACTCTGTACCTTGGCCTGGTTACCCTGAGCCCACCCTGCATGCTGACATTGCCAGGAAACACAAGTGCATGGGAAAGGAAGGCCTGGCATTTTCCAATAGCTTCCAGATCACCCAGGCTTCACGTGAGCTCCCCTTACATGTACCTGATGAGACAAATAGTACCAGATGCATTTGAAGAATAATTTTAATAACATTTCAAACATTTGAAGTATAAACAAGTAACAAGTATTACTGTTTTGTAGCACTCTTCCTTCTCAAGCAGAGATTGAAGCATTGCCAGCTTTTCCTCGGGACAAACTGAACTTACACAAATTGTTAGGAAGTGGAGCATTTGGGGAGGTGTATGAAGGGACTGCAGTAGATATCCTGGCAGATGGAAGTGGAGAATCCAAAGTAGCAGTCAAGGTAATCACAGCTGTACATTTCTCCAGCAACAGAATGGGGTAGGCAGAGAGATTTGGCTCAGAGGTTATATCACAGAAACCGGTCTTGACAGATTTTGGTACTTGGTTGTAGTATTTCTTGCAAGTCACTTAAAGCTAGCCTATCTCCTTGTAATAATTGCTGGGAAACACGGTGTATTTAAGGCCATGTGTGATTTGTGTGTGATTGCTTTGCTTAAGCACTACATAATAATGGTGGTGATGACCTAAGTGCCTAAGCACTTTTACTTTCTGTTGAATAGACTTTGAAGAAGGGTGCGACAGACCACGAGAAGAGTGAATTCTTGAAGGAGGCACACTTAATGAGGTAGGGACAGTGTTGCCACTGAGCACCTTTTGAAGCCATTGTCACTTGAGGGTGGTGGCCTTCAACAGGAATGAAAGCAGCACTTTCCTCTAAACATTTTTGGTGTGTTTTCCTGTTTCTGCTAAAAAAAAAATTAAATCACTAGTGATGAATCTTATGAAAATGTAGCTATAAAACTGACTAGCAAAATTTAAGATACAGATTGCAAATTCAGTATGCTTATATCATGGATTTATTGGGGTTTGGACAGATATATTTCAGTGTATCTGCTCCCCTAGAACAAAGTTAGTTGTTAAAGGCAATTGGGCAACATTTGTCTAATCCTATTTTATGATAATAAACATATCAAAACAAGGTGATGTCTTGAAGTTTCAATTTACTGTGGAAAATGTATTTTAAAAGGTGCATACCTACCACTAGGGGCTGCCACACACCTCTTCTATTGAGGTGAGCTTAAAAAAATAATGCATCTGTCACTAGCACAAGAATTTCATATGAAATGCTCTGTGTATCAGCTAGAAATCTAGTTTTCCAGAGTCTCCACAGAGACAGGTAGAAATTGAGCTGAAGTTTTCCACTGGGAACATAAGGCTGAGAGTATGGTTTAATTTTCAGACAAACTTCTGCACTTCTCTGACTTATTTTCATGAATGCAGAATTAGAAGCATCTTTTGAAAAACAAAGGATTTTATATCCTGTATAAAAACAATAGTGTTAATAATATTGAAATTGGTTTTCACAGCATTCTTTTTGTATTTACATGTTTTTAAAAAAATATCTTGCATTTCTTTGAGTAACTTTTTTCCACACACTTTAAATTGAATAAGAAGCTTGTGAAATCCAAAATGAAACTGTGTTCAGTGTAAATTCATAAGAAAGTGCTGTGGAAAGACAAAACTTTCCACAGTCTATCTTGAGTCTACATGGCAGTCATAAACCCAATTACGGTCTTTTTTCTGTGTAGTGTGGAAATTCTATATACCCATAGTTAAAGTCTGAAACTTCACTAATTCTGTTTAATTTTTCCAGCTAATAGTCCCAAACCAGAAATCCTGGAAAATATAGTTGGAAATTATTACATTTTAATGTAAACACTAATGTGGGCCCATATGTACACTGATACAATGAGACATAGAAATTAAGATATATATATATATCTTCTATATTTATATAAGATATAAAAGTTTAAATGTTATATATTGCCAGTATTCATTTAATAATAATAATAAAAAGCAATGGTATGTTTTATATGCTTTAAATGTTTCAATTTTTTAATGTGAAAAAAAGAGCGATTCCGTTCTCATGGAGGGCTTAATATTTTTCTTGATGTTCGTCTGTAAGCTCTCTTAAATGAAGCATAGAAAGAGAACATAAGTGGACCTGATTGTTTACAAACTTTGATTGATGTTAGATATTTAAATGCAGCTGTTCTTTTCCTTGTGTTTTTGGATGTTTATTAAAATTTGGATTGTAGTGTTATGTATACTGTCCCAGTTAAGCAAGGGCTATTTGTTTCTTCTATTATTGCTACGCAGCAATGGGTAAATAGAGTTACCTGTATTTCAAACAGTCATTTGATAGTGGTTATTGGTGAGTGTGCAAATATATATATGCAGCAAATTCTTGGGTGTATCCCATGGCTTGGGAAGGAAGGAATGACAGCTCAGGGGAGAAAGGGCTGCCTGAGCTGCAAGGAAAGTGCCAGGTGCTCCTTCCTCTCTCTTTGTTCTTGAGAGTTTCTCTGAGTGAGAGGTATGTGCTGGGGGTCTGGAGGAACTGTCAAGCTCAAAATCACACTTTTTGCTAAAGTGTTTTTGCCCTCACCTAAGATTACATGAACTGAAAGATGTTAGAAGGAAAATGTCCTTCTGTTTTGTTTGTTTGTTTGTTTATAATGGTGCATTTGACAGCAGCACTTTGGACACGGACAGTTTCCTCAATAAAGTCAAGTTTCTTTGACTACTGGTGGAAATCCTTTCATACAGCAATGAGAGGTAAAAGCATTTTATAACACAAGATATGTGATTGTAAAAACATGGGCACTGACAGAGGCAATAAATATTTTTCATTCTTTGAGAAGTGCTAGATCTGAGAGTGCTGATTGCTCTGTGGTAATCCCTATCTTTTTGGACACACACAGGCAATCACTAACATATCTCCAAGGATTCCTTGCATGTATTTTGTTTCTCTTGAAAGCGTACTGTGAGAAACAGTTCTCCTCTGGATTATGAAAATAATATGTTGCACTTTGTGCTTTTACCTTTCTCTGTGCATTTCTCTTAATTAGCAGTTCTACTGTGAATACAGTAGTAAAAGTGCGCTATTAAAAATAATATAGATAACTTTAATGTACAGGTGTCAATTCACGTGCCTAGATGAGAGATTGCCATTTGGCTACCTTTCTTTGCTTACTGGAAATATGATGAAGTGTGCTTTTAATATGGGTGCATGCATTAGAATGTCCATCAAAGCACAGTGTACGCCTGTATTTTGAAAGGACATCACTGAACTCTCCCCATGACTGAGCAAATCCAGGTGCTGAGAATTACTAAATCATGTTGTTGGTAGAGGCAGGATTGTAAAGACCAAACTGCTCATCCATTGCTTACAGTTTTATGCACTTTATTAGCTATCAACTAGCTGTATTTCTCATATGTAATCTCACAGTCATTTTCTTTTCTTTAGTAAATTTGATCACCCCCACATTCTGAAGTTACTTGGTGTGTGCCTGTTAAATGAACCTCAGTACCTTATACTGGAGCTGATGGAAGGAGGGGATCTACTTAGCTATTTACGAGGAGCCAGAAAGCAAAAGGTAGGGTAAAGAAGACCACAACACTCAGATTTTTAATCTATAACAACCCACTGTTTCTCAGTTTTTCCCTCCATCCAAGGCCATGGTGACATCCAGCTGTTTCTGTACCTGCAAGGTCTGACCTGGCGCTCCCTAAAACCCTGGGACCTCAATGCTGAGTGCTGACCTTGCATTAGGAGTTGCTGTGTGGAAGATTGAATGTCATTAGACCACTGACCAAAATTGTGTTTTCATTTGCTTTGCAGTGCAGTTGTTTGGCAGTTTACCCTGCCGGTAATTAGCATTCACTCTATTGATATACAGAGATTTTGCACCTGTGCTTTGCATGTTTTGAAAAAACCCTATACATTTCAAATGAGGAAAAAATACCATGTTAGCACAGGGAGGTTGTCATTCTGAGTTCATAAAGCTGGAATACGTGGCTAACTTCTGTCTTTGCTTCTTGTAGCTCCAGAGTCCCTTACTGACAGTGACTGACCTCTTGGGTATATGTTTGGATATCTGCAAAGGCTGTGTCTATTTAGAGAAAATGCATTTTATACATAGGTACAGTACTTATTTCCTTATTCTTCCAAGGTTTACACACAATATTGAGACTAATTACCTTACCTGGGAAAAATGCCTGGAAAGATGTCACAATGTAACAGGGAAGGTGGGAGCACTGGAGTGAATTTCTTTCTTCTTCATGCTTTTCTGCTGCAAGTTACCTACAGCTCTTTCACAAAATGGTGGGCTAATCTAAGATCTGAATCCAGGACTCATTGTGTCCTAGGACAGAAACATATCCTGTGCAACAAAGAGAAGGGCAAATGGAGAGATCCATTTACTGTCTTCATCTGCTTAATGGGTGGCTATAGAGGACACAGAGCCGGACTTTTCTGCAGAAGGAAAAGATGAGAAGCAACCTGCACAAGTTACAGCAAGGGAACTTAAATAATATTGTTCACAATGTACAAGATCAGTCACTAGAACATGTTGCCTAGAGGGTCTGTGTCATCTCCAGTGTTGAATATTGCGAAACTTAATTATGTGAAGCCCTAAGCCACTTGATCCAACCTTGAGGTTGGCACTGCCCTGAAGAGGGGATTGAACCAGATGACCTCCAGAGATGCCTTCTGATCTGAGTTATTCTGCAATGCTAACTCCATCCTCTTGTACTCTGCCTTACAAATCAGGGACCTGGCTGCTCGCAACTGCCTTGTGTCTGAGAAGAAATATGAGAGCTCCTCCCGAGTAGTAAAGATTGGTGATTTTGGACTTGCCAGAGATATCTATAAAAATGATTATTACAGGAAAAGAGGAGAAGGCCTGCTCCCTGTCAGATGGATGGCTCCTGAAAGCCTCATTGACGGTGTCTTTACAAATCGTTCTGATGTCTGGTGAGATATGGCAGCCACTCAGCTCTGTGAATAATCAAACTAAATCTCATAGCAAGAAAATATGGGTTTACGGTTGCATAATGCCATCTCTAATAATTTTTAGGCTAAGGCAGATTTCCTTCTAAGCGATAATTTAATGAGCTAATGAAAAGTTTGGCACTAAGACAGTACCTGTGTGGATTTATTTATTAATGCTTTGAGCTCTAACTTTGGATTCTGGCTGGAAAGAACTAGTGTCACTCAATCAAACAGTTTTGTACCAGGCCCACAATGTGTTTTTTGCTTGATTGGGCAGTGAATTGACTGTCTGCATGCTGTTCCATTTTGTTTTTCATTAGATTAATTGGCATTTCCTTCCTACAGCCAAATACTTTCCTCTAACTGTTTCACCCTCTTCTGATGACTTCTTTATTTTGAAGCCCAAATTTCTCAGCATCGGCAGGGGAAAGTCACAGTACTTTGCTGTGGAGGTTTACTTAAAGTGTGTATTTGAGTGGGTATGAGTTTAAGGTGAAGATGCAGAGACCCACTGTCAGAAAGCGTTGACAAAAAAACTACCCAAGCCATATCCATTAAGCATGAGATTCACAAGTTTAGATTTCAGTAGCCATAGGTACTCATTCTGTCCAAGTCCTCAGCCCCTCTGCCCACCCATTGGACTCTTGCGCACACTTACATTTATCTAAGCAAGTCCTGTAGTGCTCTGTGACAAATCAAGTGAGGTGCTGATTACTTTGTGAGTGGTGGGTGCTTAGGAGAACTTCTCTCTCTCAATTTTGAAAGACACCTCTAGAGATTTCTAAACACTTGTTTAGGTGAAGAGATGCTCAGCCAGAGAACGTTTCCAGGGAAGCTGTGGGTACTCAGTGCCTTCTAAGTGGCACCTCCATGGGTCTGGGAAATTGTGACAGTTCTACACGTTTATTTTAGCTGTTCCAGAATCTGTCTTATGGACATATGAATGGTTTCACAATAAATTAAAACTTCTTACTCCTAACTTTTTTGACTGAGTTATATTCTTAGGTTAGAGACATTTTTACTGTTGATGATGACTGTGTTAATTTATTTTTTGGTGTTAGGGCTTTTGGAATCTTAGTGTGGGAAACACTAACTTTGGGTCAACAACCATACCCAGGCTTCTCCAATACAGAAGTTTTGCACCATGTGCGATCAGGAGGAAGGCTGGAAACTCCAAACAATTGTCCTGATGATCTGTAAGTTAGTTTTGCTTAAATGTTGTTGATAATATTTATAAGAAGCAAGAGTTTTATTGCCAAGTGTCCATCATTTTGAATGTTACTTTTGCCATGCAGAGTTCAATATCGTCCATTTTATTTCAGATAAAACAGCTAACATTTGTAGCTGCCCACCCACTGCTAACTCATCCAGTAGTCCAGCCTGTGAATAAGAACTAAGTGTTGAAGTTGAATGGTGGATATTGGTCTTTTAAACAGGATTTCAGAGACAATATAAAGTCAGTCTTGGGTATGACTCTGGTAGTAATGTGATAATAGGCTGAGAGTGCCCGATTGGTTAAAAGTGAAGATGGCTTTAAGAAAGAATTTACTGGTCCCTGTACCCCATGTGCCTGCTTTCCCAATGGTAGCTACAGGAATTAGGCTAATATTAAAACATCTGTGGAAAAAAAACCCATGCTCTCTTTGCAGTTATAAATGTTAGTAAAGCCAATAAGAAAAGCTGAAGCAGTACATCTAAAGGGTTGGTTCTTTTGGTTAGTTTTTAGCTGAGCTGCATAAACAAACATTCCAATTTCCATTTGTCTCTTGAGCACAAAATTCAGGTTTAATTGCAAAATTCTTATGATTTAAAGAATAAAATGCACACATATAGTGGATCAAACTCATACTGGCCAGATGTGTATAAGGGACAAAGTTGAACCTGAGCCCAGTGATCACTCAGTATTGTCTAATTTCGTGTCTCTGTTCTTATATTCACCACTCTGCTTAAGCAGTCACAGCAATGCACTTGACAACTGGTCCTGCAAATGGAAGGACAGGCTACTTGAAGTGCACAATTCCTACTCTTGGAGCTGAGGAAATGACTTGAGAACAATTCTGTGATTGGCGAGCCCACATCTCTGTGATAGGTCTCATCACATCAATTATTATGCCCAGAGTTCCAGAGAGGGTAATTATTTATCATTATGTAGGTAGAGCTGAAATACCATATTGGCAATAAAGAAAAAGTAAGCTTTAGCACTTGGAGAAACTGAAGAACTGAAGAGATTAGGATTTTGTTTTAAGAACATAGTGAAAACTGGAAGTCACAAAACAAATGGAAGTCCAAAGCAAGTTCAGTTTCAATATTTTCTGCTGAAAAATGGTATCCTCAAAAAAAAAATCTGGCAGCTGTCCTGTCAATAATAAAGCAGAGAAAGTAATGTATATCCATATACTAGTTTGATATTCAAGTTCATAAAGAGGCTTGTAAATTGCCTTTAAAATGGGTGTCCAGATCTTAAGAAGAAAACTTCGCTTGAAGTAATTTTTAAGGTCCCAGTTCTTAAATTTATCATGGCAAGTAGGGCTTAAGCGCTGGTCTGCCTGTTGTGACTTGTAGGATCAGGGTCTAATAGCAGTAACATAGTTTTTGAAAGCAATAGGGTTGAATGGGCTCTTAGACTCTTGTACCATCTTTTATCTCTTTTGGTGAACACTCAGCACCTGCACACAGCTTCTGTCAGTAGCTAAATAGCTTTTTGCTACTTTGCTAGGTCATTAATGGCATGCTGGGATTCTTGGCATTCCTGCTTCCCTCCTTGTGGTTTTGAACCTGCATCAGGACATCAGCAGTCAGTAATTGTCTCCTTGGCACTTTGGCTTGCTCATTGTCATTTGACAAAACAAACCGTCACTGATAGGAAGAGAGTTCAAAGGCCAAATTACTTCAGCTGAGAAGTGTTTAGGAGTCTGTGGTAGGCTTACACCACAAGAGCAAGTAGGGTTGACACAGAAACCTTAGGGTGTAATAGCACTAAGGAAGTGGGTTTGGGTTTTTTTGGCAGAGTGGAGAAATTCTCCCCCTTGCCTCCAAAAGATGTTACTCCAGGGAGTAATAATCTGCTTCCCCCCAAAAGAAGTGTGGATAGATAAAGCTTGGTAATGAACTAAGAAAGGGGCTTGGGGATCTATAAATGAGACACATTTATTGAAATACGAATCAAATGTATGAATGGCACTACTTTTGCAGTCAGAGGTCCACATCTGGCACAGCTGCCTGTTGTGAGGTTGCAAGGCTTGCATACAAGTGCATGCCAAGGTTTGGACTGAACTGAGCTAATTTAACATAGATCTTGAAAGCCTGTAAGTTGCAGTGAGGAGAATTTATACAAGTGTGGTGCCACTTGCTGACTTGGAGCTGCAGTTTCACCAAATGCTCACTCCCATGCAGTTATACAACTGAGTTTGATGAGAAGAAACGCTAGTTTGGTAACTAAGAGCTTTGCTATTTGTCTGTGGGAATGACCCCTCCTGCCCCTCCCCTGCTCCCCCCACCCCCTGCCCCTTTGGAGGGATTTCAGTGGTGGTAGAGAAGAAGGGCTTGCTCAGAATGCATCAAATGAAAGCAGAGGCTCTTCTTCATCCCTCAAAATTCTCTCCTTTTCCAAGAAAATTCCCACATCAATCAATCAAATTATATTTTTCACCTTGTGTGAGAGAAAATTGTCAATGTCCTGCAGCTTCTGTATACTTAAGCATATTTCAGGAATTGTTCACTTTCTGCCTCCAATATTAGATAATGAGTATTAATTAGTTCTTTGTTTTTCTAGGCTCTCAAATTCTTACTTGTCCCATGTATGCAGCTCTGTTGAACATATGGTTACCAGTTGTCCCACCCAGATAAAACACAGTTGTGAAACGTAGGTGTGTAGGTATATATCCAGGTGCACAGGCTAGTTCTTAAACCTAACATAAACTTTTAGCTGATTTTGTGTTTGGATCTGTTATTATTCATTTCTTCCTGAAAGGCTTTCACTGTGAAGTAGGGGAATCTTCTGAGTCTCTTCCTCTTGCTGAAATGATGCATTATTTGAGAGTCCATGTTTGGCTCCACAAAAAATATAGGAATATGCTCAAGCTGTCATTCATGTACATCCTGGCATATTAACCTGGCTTTCACCCTTTTGACTGGTCTCATGCTGATGCATTTTTGCACTAGTGAATGTTTATGCCATGTGACTTAAAACATATCCCCACTCAACAATATTGAACAGCTTTATAAACCAAATTGTCCAATAAAAATTAAGCTATTTAAAAAGATAGTGATTGGTCTTAGGAACACAAAAATATTCAGAGTCCACATTTGTTGTGTTCTTGTTTAATGCACAAAAAGAGGGTAGGTTTAGATTGTATATAAGGAAGAAAATTTTTTACAATGAGGCTGGTAGGACACAGGTTGCTCAGAGAAGTTGTGGATAAATGGAAGTGTTGAAAGTGTTCAAAGTCAGGTTGGATAGGTCTTTGAGTAACCTGACTAGTTGAAGGTGTCCCTGTTCATGGCGTGGGGATTGGATAAGGTGTTTTTTGAAGGTCCCTTCCAATTCAAACCTTTTTATGACTCTATGACTTATGTATCATTTCCTGTTTCTTTCTCCCTCTGTTGGCCTATGGCAGTCTGTTTCTTCCTTAACATTAGAGGGGCAGAGTATTCAGCGAGCTATTTTACTTCAGTACTAACACTTTGCAAAAGGGTCTGCTCATGAGATCCCAAGTGCTAACCTGACAGAGCACAGAACCTGAACTCATGCTTTTTTCTTGGATATCCTACCAACCAGCATGACCAGTAAACAGATTGTTTAGCTTCCAGCATCCAAGCATAGCTTTTGACACTTTTATGGCAGTAGGACAACCAGGGTAATTTCACCTCATTTTGGATCCTATTTTTTCATCCATGTGTCCAGTGTCTTCAATAACTATTACATCTGAAAGCAAGCAGATAAAGTGATTCAGAACATTAGGAAGTCACTGACACTTTTTAGATTCTTATAATGTATTTTCAAGATTTCACTGGATCCTTCTGAAAAAATGGAATCGTTCTGTCCAGCTACACAACCACATGATACAGGTTGATGAAAAGTGGTTCTGAAACAATTTTTCTGCTTAGGTTTCTCACCCAACATCAGTATTTTAATGAAAAATAACACTGAAAAATTGGAAGTCAAGAGATTTCTCCCACCTGTCACCAAGGGTGTTGTAAAATACCCAATTGTGGTGAAAGACAGCAGTCTCCTTTTTAAGATGAATAAGTGAGGATCTGAGCAAGCCAATACATTTCACATAACTCGGCAACGCCTGGTATCACATAGCAGCAATTCTGGGAAGCTGTTTGTCAGGGAAGGATTTGAACTTAGGGCTTAGAGGTGAATACTCCACATTCCAGTAGCAGTTTCCTGACTGGCCTTTCACTGGCTGCTCAAAGGCTGCTCTCAGGTTTTGAGACTGTAAGACACCCCTCCGCTCTGAACACTTAGCATATCAAGGCGCTGGCTCTGTTTTGGTTTACAGGCTGGCTCCCCCTGGCTTTTGTAGGATTTGGTTTTGTGTAGCCTGACTCACCTGGAGTAATCGATGTAAATCAGCCCTGTCCTTCAGAACAAACAGGAGGGACATTTTTCCACTGAATGGTACAGATAGTATCGTGCAAGGTGGGCTAGAATCCCTGCCCTGTACCATTTTTGCCTTTGATGGTAAAACTTACTCCTGTTTTTTTTTGTCTGGAGGCAGAAGTCTAAATTAACCCTCTCTGTGCTGGAGGGTTTGCCTTGAACTTCCCCTAAAGTTGAGATGGTGTGAGCTGAAAGAGGATTAAATAAACTGATAGCTTCAGGTTCATTTCTGGCTTTAGATATTTTTTTTTTCTGTGAGAGAATTACCTCCTTGGTAGCTTTCTCAGAAAATATTGGTGAGTTCTTCAGTGAGAGAAGATAGTGATAGTAAATATGCCTTTTTTTTTGGTGTGTGTTAATGTTATAGGTGTTCCCAATCTCAAAAATATCCATCTTTGAAAAAATCAAAAATTACTCATAGTGAGTATTACTAACAATTGATCTTTAATGTGTTTTTCCTTCCCTCAGCTGCTGATCGTAATCGTTATGCCACATACAAAGTTTTCAGAAGTTGAAAATCTAGGCCAAACTTTCTTCTCAGATAATTTAATGATAAGCTTTGACACGAATTATTCTATTATATTTAATTTTTGCATTGTCCCTTTTTTTTTTTTTCCAGATGTGTTTTAATGAAAAGATGCTGGGCCCAAGAACCTCACAACAGACCTACTTTCACTTATATTCAGGACAAATTGCAGGAGATAAGACACTCTCCACTGTGCTTCATCCACTACCTTGAAGACAAAGAAGCAACAACTGGAGTCATCAACCAAGCTTTTGAAGGTGAGTCTGGGCCAGTAGCTGCTGCCCTCATAGCTTCTGCCCCATGAACTGTAACAAAGTGTGATTCAGCAGTTCTTTTTACTGCGTTTGTCACTGCCTCAAATTCTCTGCCTATAAAATGGGAACAGCAAAGACTTACCTCTCTAATAATAAACTTGTAAAGATTCATTAGGTGCCATTAGGTACGATGCATTAGGTAAAGTCTATATAAGGTTACCAAGCAAAAAGACCCCTAGGAAGTTGCAACTGAGCGTGCCTCACAGAGACATCCAGCTTGCATCATGACAGAGAGGAGACATCCAGTATGCATCGTGATCCTGTTCTGCTAAAGTAAATTTTCCTTGTTCAGTCAGGAGGGCTTTTGAGGGTTGTTCCAATTTAAAAGGCATCTATTCCCTCTCCATTATCTAAACATGGACGTTAGGGACTTATTTTCTTTAGGAGTACTGATTCAGTAGTTGCCTGGAAGTGAGGCATAAATGAGGTACCTAAGTAAGGCAGACTTTATCCTAGTCCAAACTGTGATAGCTCCAGTCAGAAGTCACAGCATATCAATGCTCTGCACACTGTGAATGAATTGGTGACATTAGGAAAAATATACAACAAAGCCCAATTATGTAAGAACGTTGTTAAAGTTGGGAAGACAGGAATTAAACAAATAGGTGAAGCCAAATTTCAAGTTGTCTGTGATTCAAATAATCTAAACATGGAAATGAACAACCTGACTGAACAAGAAGCTTTTAACAACATGCAGTAACTCCTGACTGGCTAAACGTAGAAAAAAGTTAACAATATGATTTGAAAATCTGAAAAAGGAAGGTTTTTATTAGTTGAAATATTTAATTTTTATGTCAAGGTGGTTTTTTTTTGTTTGTGTTTTTGTTTTTAATTTAAGCTGTTTGTATATTATAGTTTTCTGGTGAAAAATATTTCCTGTGAAAAGAATTGTTTTCCATTCTAAAAAAAGCAAAACTTAGTTGTTTCTAAAATTCCTAAGGGCATTTTTTCTTTTAATTTCTTCATGAAATGTTGTTGAACTGATAACCCACCCTGCCTCATAAGCAGTTTTGATAGATCGATATTCTGAATTTCCTGAAAATCCTTTCCAGGAATAATATGCCACCCAATTACACAACTATTTAGTTATTTTTCTGCAGGATTCTGTCCATATGCAATTTACTTGCATTGTCCAATGCTCAATTAATGATAGTCTATTTGATATTTTTAACAAACTTTTATCATTAGGTGTAGCTTTACAAATGTCAGTTTATCCCCATCATGATTTGCCTCTCTGTCAGTGCCAGTCTGTGTGTGATATGGTTATGTCACTACAAGACTTTATCATCGTTGTGATGGGACCAAAGTAAGCCGGTACAGATAATATCATTTCCTGCTTTCGAAACAACTGATTTTGCGCCCTTATGCTCTAATGAAGAGCTTTGTGCATGTAGTGTAATTTCCTAGTTTCTTTAAGGGTATCTTCGCCCTGAATAGTGAAGTTCAGGAAAGAGATACTTAATCTGGCGCAAATCTAAGCCTGGCATTAGCTCAAGAAAGGAGTACAGCCAATTAATTAGGCACTTTGCCCAAGCTAATAGGCCTTACATTTTGGATGGACTTTATCTCGCCTAAATGCAGCTGTCTAGAAGCTAGAAGTCTCATCTAAGACTGTCACTCTCTGTAGTGAGGAGAAAGAGACATCTCCAGAGAGTGACAATCCACATGTTTTAGGCGTGCACCATAGTATGAAAGGGATCACCTTTTGCTTTTCTCTACATTGAAGATGGCTGAACTTGACATATTCTTCTACATCTTGGACTAGGTGCTTAATTTTCACATGGCTACAGAAACACAACTGGACTTAGGGCTGTGCTGATTTGGCTTCCTGCATCTACTCCTGAGGGTGTGTGGTTTCCTAACTTAGACTTTGCTATGTATTCCTTAACTCCATGGGCAACAGAGCCATGAAAACTAAGGGAATTAAGAAATTCCTGTGGCATTATGTCAATATCTGTTAAAATCTTTAGCAGGTCTGAAACTTTTAAATACGAGCCTGCCCCTCTGCTGCTTGGAGATGGGGAAACAGGCTGGAATACAGGTTGCCATCCTTTTGGTGGAGCACGATTGGCACAGATGTAACATGCAAGGATTTTAGTTTCAGCTTCACATATGCCAGCTAGGCGTGATCTTTCCACTGCTGTTAACTTGCCCAATCTAGGCAAATCAGTACTTTCACTGGGTTGACAAATATATATTCTTAAAATAAAAAACATTCTTTTGCCAAAATTTCAGGTTTTGCCCACAGGAGAAAAAGCCCCATTGTTTTATTTGTTTGCCAGGGACAAAAGTAGTGTTCTTAGAAATGCCCAAGTTATTGGAAGGGAAAATGTGGATTGAGACTGCCATGAAAAGTTTCATTTTGAATGGCTACAATTTGAAAAAAACTATTTACTACAGAAACAGTTGTTGTGTAATGGAGTTTTAAATTAGTCTTAATAATAGTGGTACTCCATAAAGTATATTACATTTAGGGGATCTGCTGTGGCCATTTTTTAAAATCAGACTCTATTAAGTCTCTATAATAACCTAGTTAGTAAAATTTGGCCCACTGTGGTAAACAGGGCAATTTAATGCAGGCAGAACTTTGGCAATAGCCCTCAGAACCAGTCTGTTTTCTCAACATACTCTCTCCCAGGCTTTACTTGTTTCCCCACCAGCTGCCCTATTCCCTCTTGTGGCTTCCTCCCATTCTTCCCTTTCCATAAGCTCTGCCCAGTTCTTGTTGCTGCCATAGACCCACTGCTGGATCTACCTTGGGATGGAAAGACAAAGCAACCTTTTTCATGCTTCCATTCATAGTTTTAATGCTTCAGTTCTCAAAATTCCTCCTTAACTTCTCTTCAGACTCACTTAGTGAGACTCACTTTTCACACAGGGAATGTCCATCAGGAAATAATATAGCATGAGTTTTATTAATCTGTGTATCATCCTTTCATTTAAAGGTATTTTAAAAGACAAAACACTTAATAAGCTCTTTACATGTCCCTAAACACACATACTTCTTTCCACATATATGAATAGTTTATCTGTAGCTTATTTACCTCTTTCCCCAAGTACAGTCTTTACAAGCCCATTAAAACATGCTGTGTACTTGACTGAAGGCCCAAAGATGTCGTAATTTTGCTGGGTTATCTGATCAGGGATACATGCATGTCAGTTTTCTGTAGCTTTCCAGACTTAAACTACTTCAACTGGTTTTCTGCCTGAGAAATGTAAATCTTATGTAGCAGAGTTCAGTGAAACATGAGTTCTAGAAGTGGAGTTGATTTAAGCAAGAACTGGCAATGGCATTCTAGTCAGGCTTCCAGATTAAAAAACTCTCTCCATCATGACCTGGTTTGTGAACAGTTTGGAGCATGGAATATGTTTCAGTGGGTGATTTGTAAAAGACTGTATAATAAGTAAAGATATTTAAAATAACCATTAATTTTGCATTCATTTTTAGCTGGGACTAAATGATGTACTTCTTGTGTTTGTAGTATTAGTAGATAGATGACAGCCAAAACAAATAGTCCAAAAGACTGTTCCATGATGGATTGTCCTGGACAACATTTTACAAAAATGTTAGACGGTCATTGGCCTTTTTGTGTAATGAAACTCCTGTCATGAGCCTCCCGCCAAGAAATGCTTGCTCTCACCAGGAGACTTGGTTCCAAAAGAAAGAGCTAAATGTCAAGCAAAATGAAATGACAGGCCTCAAAATAACTATGATACTTAGCCTTACATGGAGTCATACATCTTCCAATTTCTGCTGAGCCTTACCTCATTGTAGGTAGCCACACCTTAGGTCCATATGTGCTGTCATTGATCTTTCATGGGTGGGAAAGCTGGAAAACATTATATTTTTCTCCTCATCATTAATGTTGGTGCCATATGACATGCAGGTTGCAAGTGCAGGTGAACTAATACAGATGCTATGCTAGTGGTCTGGACAGCATGCTAACAGGATAGTGTGAGAATGGCAAAAGGCACAACCAGCTTTATTATTGCAACTGTTGCCCTTCTAAAGGAGGCATCGAGTGGCAATAAATATGCCTGAGCAATACCAGAAGCTCCTGGCACTGCTGCTTCAGAAGGAGGGAAGCAATCTCAGGACCAGGACCAGGTCTACCAGTTTAGGGTTCTTCCTTCTTGCTCTTATAGGCTTTCCCAAGATATTGGCAGTGAGAACTAAGTAGCATTGACATTTTTTTAAATGAGGAAGCATTTTCCAGCTAGAGGACTGAGATATCAGTGGTCTTTGAATCCAATGGGAATTGATTGAGCCGAGGCTCAATCATCATGAAAGTCCCCATTCATTGCTGAAAGATAGCCTTCTCTTTCCCTAGTTTCAAGAAGTTCAAATGAAATGTCCTGAATCAGTATGCTAACAGGACGGCCCTGCAGTGCTGTATAAATAACCAGTCCATCTATTTTCAGACCTAACTTTTTACATCTGCACATACAAGATAACACTATACGTTTTCAGGTCCCAAGCGTGCCCCTTTACACATGGAAACACCTGTTTGTTTTGGCAAACGTCTTTGTCGACATCAGACAACTGGGCATTAAGCAGCTGGAACAGCTCCTTGCCTTTATAACCCAGGAGAACTATTCTTATCAGTGCTGCTCCCCACAAGCCCTTTGAACCTATAAGGAAAAAATGGCCAAATTACTCAGAAGCTGTGTCCCAGCATTACACTCTTACTGCTAGAAGGGGCTCCTTGGGTCAGAGGAGATGTGGGGCAGTTGGAAAGAGACCAAGTAAATCCAGGGCAAAAGGGTAATGGCTAAAAGGAAACACATTTGGCCTCAAAATCGTAATTTTTAAATCTCTAAGCTGGAGATTTTACTTGAAAAATGTGGGAAGATAAAACAGTTTGAAATTTATAATGTTTTCTTTTTTTCACTTTTCTTTCCAAAGCCAGTCACTTGGTATATTTACTTTTTTTGGAAATTAAGATACTTGCTAAAAATGTAACTTTTTTTTTTTAAAAATCTCTCTACAAAATTTTTCTTTGAGGAGATTGGATATTAAAATCTGAAATCAGCAGTTTCACCATTAATTATATATCTGCCCTCTCTGCTGGCTCAGTAGTACTGGTTTGTTGTTGCCCGTCTTAAGGGTCATGAGTTAATTTTCCTAAAATGATCTGTTTTAAAACACTATTCTGCACACCTCTCTGAACTTAAAGTAATCACTTGGACAAACGGAAGCTTCTCTAAAGCAGATGTGTTGATAAGAGACATTTTAAAAACCTTGTATCTAGTCTCCTTTGTATTTCTCTGAAATTCAGTAATCCTTTTCCCCACTTAGCTTAGTGAGTGGCTGACCCAAAGCCAGCAGAGGTCAGAGAAAAGGCTTCTTCCAAAACAGTGAGTGCTTACAACACTGCAGGAAAAGGGGGACTTGGTGGTGTCACAATTTCTTACTTGTCCCCTAGACGAATGCTTGTTTGATTGCAGGGAGCACACATGAGCCATGTGATACTGCAAGGCAAGTCGTGTTAATACTTTGCCTTGGACTGGGGAAAAAAAAAAGTCAGATGATACGGTGTTATAAGAGCTGACATTTGTGTAGTATGGTTATATAGGTATAAGCAACTAAAACTTAGGCACTGCCTTTACGCTGTCTGTCTCAGCTGTTCGACAGCCACCAGAGAGCTGTAGACACGTTCAGGAGACATTAATGTGTACAGGTAAGGATGTGAAATAAGCATCTCCACAAAGTGACTCATTCCTCTTTTCTCTCTCTCCATTGACAGCAAAGGCAGCCTAGGCAAGGAGCTTAAACAGGACGTGTCAGATCTGGGTCACTAAAAGTTGGTAAAAGGTGACCTGGAGAAAGGGGGTGCTTTCCTATTTATATATAAAGCCTTATTATATTGCAGCAAATGTGGAACTACACTTTTTTGTTTTCCTATATTATAAGTGGTAATGAACAAGATAATAAACAGGTTTATATCCATATTTCCCAAGACAGCTTCTTGCACACAGAGGTTTCGCTCCACAGATCTTTGAAAAATCTATTAAAATAAAAAAGAAAGACAGGCAGTCAATGCTTCAAGCAGTTTAGTGCAGTGGAAATGCAGGAAAAGTAAAATTCTCCCTTTTAGCACCTTTAGTGTTTGACAGAATAGCAAAGCTTGGTGAGTCACCCTCAAACCATGCAAGATCATATGCTTCATTAGACAGGAAACACAGATATATCTCCACTGATATATAATACATAGTGGAGTACTAAAACGGATATATATTTGTTCTATTTATATTCTTACTGGCAATGTGGAGAAACTGAAACACAGCACCTCCAGCTTCAGGTGGCCAGCAGGTATCAAGAAAATATTCCCTAGAGAGAGACTATCTCCCTGAGCTAATCAGCAGAGCTGTGGTGGAGAAGGTAGGATTTAATAGCCACCTTCTTTACCCTGGAAAAAGATATGTTATCACGTGCTTCTTTTGACTGTGTTCACGTGGGGTACACCTTTTGGCCAGTAAGTCAGCCAGCCTCTCGTTTACTGCCATGTACATTGCCTGGCAGAGCATGTATGAGAAAAGCAAGAAGATATTAGTGGGAAAAAGTAAACGTGGCTGCTCTTCTAAATACCTTACCATATTGAAGGTGCTAAGCACTGAATGGGGTTATGTTCTCCAGAATTAGTAACATACTTAGCTGGTGTAAATCAGTGGCATCCCATTGGTTTCTATGGAGCTTTGTTAATTGGCACAAGCTGAGGATCAGGCCCTGAAATAGCTGTAATAGAAGATCAGGGTCTCTAGGTCAGTTTGTACAGTGTCTACCAATCAGCTCTTCTACTGACATTTTTTTTCTTCTTATAAATTGTCACCTTCTGAACTTAAACACCAAAAACCCCATCTGCTTATTAAGACATCACAAAAATTTGCACCCTTCCAGGCAGGACTTCAAAACATGTTGTGAGCCCACGCAGCCCTACTGAGCAGGCGAGGAGAGACGCTCTGCGATTGCGAGGCAGGATGCGTGACCCAGCTCGGCACCACAGCTGCCCTGAGGCAGGAAGCAGCCGACTGAGATGCTGAGATTGGGAAGGGGGAAGCACGGATTTTATCAGGTTAGGACCAGTCTCCTCAGAGGAGGCTAAGCAAGCAAACTCCATCCCGCATTAGTATGAGTCAGCCGATCGTGGTTTCTCGTGTCAATTAATGCAGGGCTCTCTAGAGTAAGCTTCTGCCTATCCCTGGAGAGATGCGTTGTAATTAATTTACCTGTAGTTTGGCTCAGATGTTGTGCTTTAAGCACACCACTACTAGGAAAAGTGATCGGCAAGGTCAAAGCTCCTTGCATTTAGGACCTGAGGCAGGTATCTGTGCAAGTACTGGGCTGAGCTTTGAACAGCAGGAACCTGCATCTCAGCAGAATACTTCTCCGGCTGCACAAAGCTCTGGACTGCCAGAGGTAGCCTGCCTCATGCCCTGAGGTAGGTTGTTTAAAGTGAACGTGGGTAACTCTACACTAGGCAGCAGTCTGCAGCGTAGACAACCCCTCAGGATTTAAGCGTTTGGAGTTGACTCCCCAGCACGACTTCAGATTCCATGAAGGTGTTCCTTGGACGCCTCCTCTCAGGAGGTTTTGTTGGCTCAGCCAGGCTTTGCTTGTGAAATCTGAGGGGATCACATCACATGGTTTATCCTGCATTTACTCACGTATAACCCAGCATGACTATACATCAATCAACTAATTTTAGCAATGTTAAAACTGAAAAGAAAATAATGATATCTCATAAATATGCTGACCTGCCTCCCCACTCCAGCTTCTCTCTCTCTTCCTACAAATTCTTAACATTTTTGGGATGGGGCTTCCAAAGATTATTTAGAATTCTCTGCATTGTCTTATGGTTTCCCAGGGTGTTGGTGGTGCTTTTAGCCCTCACATTTATGGAGGAATTTCACAACATATAATAATCTTTTCCCTCAATTCCTCATTTTCACTATCTTCTATCTCCATCCATCATACAACTAAGTGAGCAAAAAGTATTTGCTTGCTTTGCTGACTTACATGAGAGGCAAACATTGTAGTACATAACTTGACATCTCAACACCTTGGCTTGTGCTAAGCTTTCATGGGGGCCAGGTACTGCGCTAAGAGGAGATGGCACAAAAGTGAAGGAAAAGGCACTTGTAGTCAAAAATCTCATTGTGAAAGTGGAAATGATGTAGCTTATACACATCATGTTATTGCAGAAAGGACATCAACATTATATTCTTCCTCCGTCTTCGGATAGAATAAGAATATTCTGAAAAAAACATTCTTTCTTGTTTATTTTGTCCCCAAAGCTCAAAAAGTAAAACCAAGGCAAGGTGTTTGACTTTTTTTTTTTTTAGTTCTTTTTCTCTATAATGAGAAATGCAGCGGTGCATAGGCTGAAAAAGGATTATAATATTTTATATATTCTGTAGTTCTCCAGACCTGTTGGGGAAAGAATTAGTAATGTATCTATATATCTGGTAAAAATATCTCAGTGACCTCATACTCACATTTGTGTAAACATCACCTCATCAGTTCCAGATACTTATACAGGAAACAAATCTGAATGCTCCTCTAGTGTTCTATACTTAGGCAGGTCAGCCGGCATATGTCTGGTCTGTAAATACCCAGTTTTACTTGGGTCCTTATTTTAAGGTTTCTCTCTTAAGAGTTTGCTGCAAACACGCACTCAGCATTTGCCACTCTGCCTTTTCTGAAGCAACTCGCCCCTGAGGGTTCCCACTAAAAGCTTTATTAAACAAAAAACAAATACAAAGAAGAGCTGTACCGGTTGGTAAAGGCTTAGTTGGGATTGAATTACTAAATATTGCCATAGTAGTCCTGAACTGACAAAGTGAGTATCAAATGATTTTTCGTAGCTGTCAGTCACTGTGGTATGTGACCACACTTTGCTCTGTATCCCAATCCCCATCTTGCTAACAGGTTTCTAAAATCAAAATTCTCCTCCAGACTTTTCCTGGTAATCTTTCCTGATGGATTTTAGCATGTGGAACAGACTTTTGCCTTTATAGTTTGGGGGTATGTATGATTACAGTGGCATAATAAACTGTATCTTGCCTGGTGCAACAGCCCAATGCTTGCGATTCTTTTGAACAGATACCCCCAAATGTCACAATTGTGGTTTTCCAGTTGTGAAGTAAAATAAGGAGGGAATGTAATAAAAGAAGGTGTACGTTAAAAAAAAATAATGCATCAAACAGCAACAATTATAGCTTGAGCCCTTAGTTAATATTTTTTTACATTTTTTAAAAGATAAACCCCCTCCAATAGATTTCAGGCAACTCTGTATATATATGAACAGCATCAAATTAGGGAAAAAATAGAAAGTTTTTAGAAATGAAAAAAACCCAGGATTGCCAAGTTCAAGCTTCTAGAAAGACAGAATAGAGAGACAGTCTATAATGATTTAGTAAGCAGAAAACTGCCTGTATTAGTGGACTCTTTAGTAGTGTTATTAGCAGGGTATAGTATATATAAAAAGGTATAGTATAAAATCACTTTGGCTTTGTTCAGGTTGCCTGAACAAGTAATGTATTCATAACTCTATTTTTGCTTGTAGAAGTATGAATGGTGATTACCAATCTTCCCCAACTGATTTGCTTAAAGCTATAATCCACAGGCAGTAGCAGAAAATAAATTTGAAGCATCACTCCCTCTTTATGTGGTCACCAGACCAATTCTCTCCAACCACTCTCTGACATTGTTTGCTTTCTAATTCCACATGTATATCACTGGGTTGTTCTCTTTTCGTATCTTTTTTTTTTTTTTTTTAAATGCAGATAGTGATGTTCCATGTGCAGATTCAGACAGTATTCTTTCAACCACGTTAATGGAAACAAGGAATCAAGAGGGCTTAAATTATTTGGTATTAATCAAAGAAGGCAACCAAGATCATGGAAGCATCAATTCTGCTGAACTTAGTTAAGTCTGATTCCCTCTGTATAAAAGAAAGAGTGAAAGAAGAGAAAAAACTCTACCAAAGAAGACATAGGCCAAGGAAAATATTCTACACTTCGTCATATTTACAGAGATGATTTTAAAAAACATCAACTCTTTAAAACACTAACACACAATATCATAAAATACTGAATGATATGTAGCAAAATAAGACAAAAAATTACATATCTTTTGATTTTCTATATGTTATGCTTTGGTTGTTTCACAAGAAATAGTTTAAGCGAATAAAACAATCAGACAGCAAGTGATTTTACTGTGTTGTTAACTTTATGCAATCACATATGCCTCAGACAGTCCTTCCAAAAAGGGAGTGCTGGTACGCTGTCTAAAAGAATAAGTAATCTCATTCATGAAAAGAAAAAGCATTTTAAATGTAGCTTCATTGTGCACAAGTAAGATTTTACAAATTGAAAAACTGACATAAATTCTTGTTGTATTTTTATGAACTCCAAATCAGAAAGCAATTGAAGAAAGGTAACTGGATTGTCCTTTGCTGAGGATGGTCTATTTTACTGTTTAATTTAAACAAAAGTGTGCAATTCTCTTGAATGTTAAGTTGCACAGTGATTGATCTGTGAATCTAAAAGAGCTTGTTTACTTACATTTCTTTTCCTTTCCCTTTTTAATATTGATCATCCTTGCTTATTTCTTATCAGACCGGGTGAAGGAAAATTTTTCCTGATGTTTTTGTAGGTCAAGTAAAAGTATATAATAAAACAATATATAAATCATTACTGAATGAAACGCAGCAATAAGCTTTTTGGAATGTTTAATCATGAATAGTAGTTTGAAAATTATGCAGAACTATTCATCGACATCTGTCAGGAAGCTAGAAACATGCTCTGCTTTTATGCAAATATTTGATAATGGGGGACACTAAAAGTAGTAAAGGCACTATCTGATGCCAGAATGCATACATTTTGAAGATGTAACTCCATTGAAATAAAACTTCAAAAGTTTCTTATATGGAGATCCAACACAGATGAACAAGAAATTTGGGGTTTGACTGTTTTACTCAAATGAAATAGAAATTGAGAGATTTTGAATTAGGATTCTACAAAGTTCCTGTCAAAACCCATTCAAGCCTGTAATTATATAAATATTATTTTATTAATCTACAAATTAGTGTACAAGCCAGATTTGCTTATTACAACAATTGAAGCACTTATATTTTTTTCTCCCAAGATATGCTCACCAGATGATGAGTGACAGATAAATAAATAAATACTGTAAAATGTTTTATTCCTCTTCAAGCGCTGCTTGACTGATTGTACAGCCATTAGTTCCATTTCAGCAACTTAAACATCAGAAATATTTACTAACCAGTAGCATGAGCTAGACTCCAGGAAGGTTCTAGTTCCATAGTCACCACACCTGGATGACTTCATGTGCATGTGTAGTTCCACTTAAGAGGACTGCTCAGTCAGCAATCCACAAACAAAGGTTTTGAAAACCGACAAAACTTCATATGATATATTTTTTCTTTAGTGGGAGACACCTTCAATCCTGCCAAAATTTTGTCTAGGCAACAACTTTCATAGGCCTTGTGCCCTCGTGATGTGATAACCCAAATCGATTTGGTTTTGTGCAGGTCAGACTTGAAAAAGGATAATGCAAGAGCCTATCCAACATGGGTAAAATGGGTGAGTGTGCGAGGTGGGTCAGTGACACCATTCAGAAGTAATGCCCTTGAGGTCTTGAAGTGGTGACAAATACCCAAAGCAACATAGAAAGAACAGAGGGAAGGTTGCTTCGGATTGGACTGGATCAAACACAAATGTCTCAGTCCAAAACTAAGGATCCTGACCTGTAACGTGCTGAATTCAGTGGAAGACACAATACCTAACCTTCCCCATGCTTCCCCAAGGACTCAAGAAAGCCTTGAGTCCAAACGTCTTGATTTTCAAGACTATAGGTTTTTAAATAATTGTAAATGTGTTTAAAGATCACAATGTAATTTAAAGGAAATATGTATTTAGCAGAGAAAAGAATCCTGACATATCAGAAAAGCTGAAAGTGAGATAAGGGTAAAAGTGAAGCAGTTGTTGTGACCACACTTGTGTGATGTACTGCCAAGAGACTCATCCTCAAGTGTAGAGGCAATACCATGCATTTTTACCTTCTTCATTTAAGGTGTACAGTGAGACTGAGTCTATGGTATGATATCTACGTAGTAAAATGAATTTTTTCTGGATTCCCTTGTAAACCAGAGGAAGCCAACTAAATAAGAGAAGAACCAAGTCCATCTACCAGAGCTGGAGGATTCAGACTTCAGTCTTAAGTCTGAATCACAGGCATTCCTATCAGCAATTCCAAGAGCTTCTTAGCAAAAACGTCATTCTCAGGCTAGTATAAAGCTAACAGACTCAGCCTTCACTTACTGTAAATCAGGTTAAAAATGTTAAGCTATGTTATTGTGGACAAGAAGGCCAATGGCATCCTGGGGTGCATCAAGAAGGCCAGCAGGTTGAGGGAGGTCATCCTGCCCCTCTACTCTGCCCTGGTGAGGCCACTTCTGGAGTACTGTGTCCAGTTCTGGGCTCCCCAGTTCAAGAAGGACAGGAAACTGTTGGAAAGGGTACAACAAAGGGCTACAAAGATGATTAAGGGCCTGGAGCATCTCTCCTACGAGTAAAGGCTGAGGGACTTGGGTCTTTTTAGTCTGGAGAAGAGAAGACTTAGGGGGAATCTGATCAATGCTTACAAATACTTAAAGGGAGGGTGTCAGGAGGATGGGGCTGGTCTTTTCTCAGTGGTGCCCGGTGACAAGACAAGAGGAAATGGGCACAAACTTGAGTATAAGAAGTTCCACCTAAACATGAGGAGGAACTTCTTTACTGTGAGAGTAGTAGAGCACTGGAAGAGGCTGCCCAGAGAGGTGGTGGAGTCTTCTTCTCTGGAGACATTCAAAACCCACCTGGACAAGTTCCTGTGCAATGTGCTCTAGGTAGACGTGCTCTGGCAGGAGGGTTGGACTAGATATCTCCAGAGGTCCCTTCCAACCCCATATGATTATATGATTCTCTGATTCTATGTACAGCAGCGGAAAATTGCCTCCAAGACTTTAGCTTCTCAAGATTTGACCTGAGATAGTAGCCCAGCCAGTTACTGAGAAAAAGATGACTAATCTTTCTAAGTCCTCTCCTCTCTATTTTGTTGCTGAGCATGACATTATATGGTCTTTGGTTAGTTTGCGTCATCTGCCTGCTTGTGTCTACTCCTAATCTCTTGTGTACTCCTGATCACACTGGCAGGGCAGAGTGAGAAGCAGAGAAGACTTTGGTGCTGTACAAGAATTTTTCAACAATAACTAAAGCATTAATGTGTTACCAGTATTGTTTTGGTGACAAATCCGAAACATAGCACAAGACAAGCTTCTATGAAGAAAATAGACTCTAACCTCCTAGAGTCTCTAGCCTGTCCAAGGAAGAGGAGACGTGTGCCCCCAGGTGTTGTTCAGGGGACGCCCTAGGTGAGTGTCTGGGATGCAACCAGTTACTATCTCAAGCTCTTCCTTGTTCCTTGATGCCAGCACAAATACTTGGCCAGATCACTGAGCAATGATGGTGAGCATGCTTCAGGATGTGATACCACAGGCAACCCACTAGTGCCGGGCTCTCAAATGGCAATGACTGAACTCTGAGCCGTGCTTGGACAGACATGGACATACTATATGGCTTTAGCTGGCTTATTTAATCTCTCAGCTGCAGACTTGACATCCATATGAATGGATGAAAAATATTTACTGCTACCTATGAATAGTATTTACTACAACATAACACAAATGCTGTAGCGATTAATTAAAGTTTGTAAATTATTTTGGAAATGTGAAGGGCCAGGGCAGATGTTACTTATTTACTAAGGCAACGTTTTCAGTGGCATCAATTCTAGGTCTCCTGTCTTCAGTCCCCTTGGTCTACAGCAGGGGGTAACACCCCACCATCAGTGCATTTCTGGTTTTGAGGATTGCTTGCAAAGGCTTTTTAGCCAGCAAATACTGATGACCAGATTTATCCAAAACCCATGTACCTCACTCTTTCCATTTAGGATCACAATCAAGATGCTACAAAGGAAAAAACCCAAAGTTTTATGACAAAAAAGTTGAGTTCTTACTGGGTGAAAGATAAAATTACAGAAAGTTTACTTGTAGATGCTGCTGAGAGATATGCCAGGCTTCAGCGAGATCACTTGCTTATCCCCATAAGGACCAGAGAGGGAGTGCTTGGCAGTTTGACTTGAGCTATGGAAATGTGGCTGTCAAGATCTATGAAGAGAAAACTTAGCTTGAAAAGAGGATTTTTTGAGATATGAAAGTCAAAAGACGCATTTGCTTGTATCACATGAGACTGAGAAATGTGGGGTGTTAATGATGATTTTTTTTGCCTTTTTTGTATTTAACATTCAGGTCTCATCTTCACTAGAAGACTTTATTGTTAAGTCACCCAATGGCATCATCGCAAGATCTGTGGAACTTAAAAATGGCCACCATAAAGGCAAAAGGTTGTGCAGCTACACTGCTAATGCGAGTACTTTCTATTAGTCTTCGTTACTTGCAAAAACCGAGAAGTGTCAGGGACAAGAAAGGCAAAAGCTAAGTTCACAACAGCTCTGCTTATTTGGGAAGCTTGGGCCAGGGCTCAGGGCTGAAACTAAAGTTGCTGGTCCTCAGCTCTCCTGGTATCCTAGATAACAGAGACTAGCAACATTCTTCAGATCACAAGGTCCCTCAAAATTTGGTTCCCTTGGTACTTGTATGGAAGGGCACAAAGACTCCTGCACCCTTGATTTCCACAGCCATTTTCAGCAGAGAAAGCTTTGCCATCAATTTGAATTGACTCATCTCTCAATTTTTTTTTCTCTTTTTTTTTCCTTTTTCTTTGACAACTGTGACATGCTGTCTGTGATGGTTTGAGTCCTCAGGTGTGGCTCTACTGCACACAACTTGTAATTCTTTGTGATTCAGGTTTAGGACTATGCATTTTAATAATAATTGTAAAGACAAGCTTTCTTCTTGATCCAAATTTACGTCTTTCTACGCAAAGTTGATTCTAATTCATCTATAACAGATCTGAAAATAGTTATTTTAGAAAAGAATGTCAGTAAAATAGTCCTGACATGTCTGTTGGTGGTTAAAAAGTTCTAGTTCACCTTCATTTCTTGTAATTGATTCTTGAAAATTTTTCTTATATACACACTGGAGTAAGTTACAGGAGCTTGCATACCAGGTGGATTTTTCAAACGATCATGGCTCTATTTATAATGACACTTGGCACCTCGAACTGACATTATGTTTTAACTCTAATAAATAACCAGAAAGCCAGTGCATCAAAGCCAAGTGATGATGCCAAAATATTGTCATTATTGCCAGTGACATGACTGATACTGCCGTATAAAATAACCTTTTTTATAATGTGTTAACTTCTTCTTCAGATGACATCTTCCCTTTGGAGGACATTCCTCACCTCCTTCTATCTTTTACGGTAAGAAAGGAGCTGTAAAATAACAACTCTCTGTTTGGATACCAATTCCTTTTGCAATTATGTTGACATAGTTGGATCTTCTTTTTCCTGCTATTTTTCCCTCTCCTATCCTCCCTAACAGTACAAGTCACTTAGTTCTTGTTGGAGATGAGGCCACTAAAATGCCTTTGTCCTATGCAGTACATTAAGCAACTAGTTTACCTCTTCATCTGTCTTATTAGAAACTCGGTGGAGTTTCAACATCACTATATGTCACCAAGATCTCACAACTGGTTAATCTCCTCATGTATTTCACTTCATGTATCCAATTTTCACACCTTTCCATGAGGGCTGACCATGTGTAAGTTCTCAGTAACTTCCAGTCACAAATATATTTAGATTTCTCTCACAGAGAAACAGGAGAAGCAGAAGTCTAGAAGTCACAGAATTAACCTTTTCTGAGAATATATCTTCTCTCACATCTTCATATTTATTCAGTTTGACATCACCACATCCTCACAGATGGAAACCTACTCCCACAGTGAAGCCTTGTGTTCTTCAGGTAGAACCTTGCCAGATTTGTGCTTTCCTCAGTTTCTCTGCTGACATAGTCTTTGTTATCTTAACAGAGGTGTCACTCCATAATTTTTGAGTCTCTTGTTTGAGGCACAAAAATTATCTTCTACCTGAATCTACTAAAACAAAATTAGTGATGATGATAAACCCCATTGTTGTCAAATACATCCTCTTTCTACCCCGCTCAGAGATGGCTCTTGGCTTTAGTGGCAGCATCACCAGGTTAGATGCTGTTATTTCTCTTCAGAGAAGCAAGCTGAGGATGGACTATTGGTCTACTTCTTCCCAGAATTCAAGTTTGGCATTAAGTAATTAATATAGGCATCAAAAATGAGGGAAAAATGACACATTTAGAAATACCTTTAAAAGTCTTTGTATACTTAATCATATGGTTTTGCAGCAGTAAGTTTAGGTGGTCACTAAAGGCTGGTGGAGGTGTCACCAGGAAAAAGCTTTGACCTTACTGTAGCTCAGTTGTCTGGCTTGCACGCAGTAGTCGTAGTGCCACAAAAACAAGCTTTCCCTCACTTCTGGGTTGCTCCTAATTTTTTTCCAGGTCTTTTCTCCAGGGAATATTTTCTTAAATGCCTACATATAGGTGGAAGCGATATAAGAAAAGATGGTGACAAAGTGGCTAGAGCTGCAAGTGCCCTATTGCTACCGTGTTTGCACAGTTGTGGTTTGGCTCGGATCATAGGCTCCTGCAGTCTCAAAGAAGTACGTATGTTTCTGGGGCATGAGAAGCAAAAAAAAAAAATAATCTGTGAGCAATCAAATGGCTTTTAGAAGACAGGCCTATATGCACAGGGGTTGGACAGTGACTAAAAACTTATAAGTGTTACTCTAGGGGCTATGCAAACATAAGAATTATGAATTCTTACATGATTTACACTTTTTTTAAAAGAAACTTGCAGGACTGCCAAGTTAGGTAGCAAAGCAAAACAATAAAGTTCTCTGGGAAATACACTCCCAAAGAGGGCAAACAAAACTGACTACAACTGCCCTCTTAAACACAGGATTTGCATTTTCTTAGCAGAATAGACTCTCTGCCTTGACTCTCTGTGCTCTCACTGAAGTGGAGGTCATGGCTAGTGACAACTGGGAGCTGTTCCTGGAGGCTCTCTTGCCTTTTTAGGTTATGAGGGTCTCTGTGTGTTTAGGATAATATGATTGACGGCTCCACTCCGGCCCCAATTAGCACCCTATAATTTATTAGCTTCTGCTTTCAGATTATGCGCTAACTTCACAAATATTTCAACCACGGAAACAGCAGCTATCAAGTGTCTCTTTCCTGATCCAGCTCACTGGGGCTGCAGTTAAATACAAGGAGGGAGCTGTGCAGGTCTGTCAAGAGGGAATAATCATTTGTGTCTGTGTGCAACTGGGGCTGTCACAGCTCTCTAGGACTCTGCTTGTGGAAAAATATGAAATGTTCCACTAGGTCAGGGAACTGGGCTTGGTTCCTACCACAGGGGTATGGTGCAGGATTGAGGACAACATGCTGGCTCTTCCAGAGAGCATATGTTTGCCCAATTCTGTTTATCATACAAATACTGGTGCCTCAGCTACAGGCAAACAGCATTGATGGGGAAGGTTGTGTCCCTCCTAATGCTCTTCCTTTGCTCCTCATTGCTGCACCATGGGGGCAGCCTGGTGAGTGCAGGAAGGAAGAGTCTGGGTGAGGCAGGACAGCAGGGAGGGGATGAGATACAGAGTCAGGGCTGGGGCCAGAGTCGAGAAGAAGTGAAGAAGTTAAAGGGGTGTCCCTGAATGAGGAGGGCTCCTTGCAGCAGTTCCTGAGCCACGTGGGACAGGAGGGAATGTGCCATGCATTGGAGGAGACAGGGCACCCTCAGTAACATCCAGTGTGGTCTTACACCTCTTAATGGGACAGCTTTCCTGTTTGTTAGGCAAAATGAGGTGCCTGTGCATGAGAGTGGGAGCCAGGGGCATCCACCCCTGCACCCCTGCACCCTGCATGGGCTCCTCCAGCACCTTCCCCGTCTCCCACAGAGAGGGCAGGGACAGGGGGAGGGGGACATAGCACCCTGCTGCCTCTCCATTACAATTTGTGTGGTGCACATGATTCACAGATTATGCCTGGCTACAGAACCCATAGAAGGGGCACTGCAAAAATAACTAACTCCTGTGGTGTGACCGGAGAGGCACATGAACTGGGGGACTCTGCTAGCCTCAGCTGCTGGTCACTACAGTCAGTTTAGAGAAGAGTCTAACCATACTGGGAACTAAATTAGCAATTCAGTTCCCAAGGCTGTAGCCCCAAAACTTGAGGGCTGACTGAAGTAAAGCCTTTTCTTTCTTTTTTAATTTATCTTTTTCTTTTTCTCTTTTTCTTTCACCCCTTTTTCTTTTCATTTCCCTTTTTGTTTTCCTTTTATCTTCTTTCTTCTTTTCTTTTAATTATCCCCTATTCCCATTTCCCTACACAAAATTGCCTAGCCTGCAAAATCAATACCTCTCTCCTCCAAATAATGACACCAAATAATAAGTCCCTCTCCTTCCCCTGCTGCAACTGCTCCTCTGGGTGGCAGGCCAGGGAAGCCAGCCAGGACATCACAATCCCCCAGAGGAGCTGGCTCGCCCTTCTGTAATCAAAAGGGCATGTTAATTACAGCCCTTGCCCAGAAAAAGATGCACAAGAACTGCCAGTCAGAGGACCCTGGTGCATCCAGAGCCACCAGCAGCATTTTCATCCCTTCTAGGAAGGGACCAACCTTTAAGCCCTCACTAGAGCTTGTCATGAACCTAAATAGGACTTCAAAGGGAAGGCGAGAAGGACTGCAGTCCCTCCTGACTCAAGGAGGAGACAGGGCAGATACATTTCCCCAGCGACAGGCAGCACAAGGTCCAGGGGAGGCACAGGGGATTACTCAGGCTCTTTCACCCTCTTTCACCTCCTGTCCTCCTCCTCTTCCTCCTCCTTTGCTGGGGGCTCCTATGGAAAACCCACTGGAAAAGGAGATGGGAAATAAGGAATGTCACCCTAAAGCTCACCAGCAGTAGGCTGTAGGTTACAGGGGCACATGTGTATGTGTCTAAAAAAGTCTGTGTGGTGTTCTTGCAACTGCAGCTGAAGAACTGAAGCAAAACACTCATTGAAATAAAGTGCAAATTGCAGCTACAAATATGATGTACCTTCCCCACTTCCATTCTTTCTTTGACAGATCGCTGTCAACCTCGGAGTTCATTAAAATGGTATTGCTTAGTGCTTTGCTAAGTTTCAGTTATTTTCAGAAAGGGAAGGAAATGTCTGCAGTGAATATGCCCAGAGCTCTGTCTGCAAACTCCTCAAACTGCTCTCACCGGGCAGCAGTGGACACTCTCCCCATGCCCAGTACCGCCCTGCTTTGCAGCAGATCCCGTCCCTCTGCCTCCTTCCTGGGGGTCTGCCTGAACAGCGTCTGTCTGTCTGTCCCAGCCAGGGGAGTCTGTTTGTCAGGTGGGCAATGAGAGAGCCCGAGCCGGTGGTGACCCTGCACAGTGCTCGGGAAGGGGCACCGGCTCCTCCGGCTGCGGGAGCGGGGACTCGCAGCCCCTGCTCTTTTGCTGTGTGACAAACACGTGACAGAAAAGGCATACGTATCGTCGAAGAAGGGTTTCTTTTGTATTTCCAGATTCCCTGCAAGCGTTCATGATTAAGCAAGTAATAAAGTAGGATGCAAAGAGGAAGACAACAGACCTGCGAGATGGCTCCAAGGTTATATTTGCACTGTTACTGCCCTGGGAGCCGCGGCTCCCGTCCTGCAGGGTCACCCCCGAGCTGTGGGACGGGTGCTGCGAGATGTCCCCCCACACAGGGCGAGCAAAACTCTGCAAGGGTTAGCCAAAAACCAGGGCCCTTTCAGATTGCAATCTGTCTGTAGCAAGGGTATTTTAGAAAAATTGTTCACGCAACTTCTAACGCCTTTGAGCCACAATCTTGACTTTGCTGTCTGGATGCTTTCAAAATACAACAATAAAAAAAGAGTACCTGGAGAACAAATGTGGATGCCAATATTCACGTACTCATTGCATGAATTCTCACGCTTGAAAATATTCACAGTCAAAATAAATTGTAAACGCCAGTGAAGTAAATGACTGGTTTTGGCTTACATGAATATTTCCAAACATATTTGGGCTGTATTGCTGAGCCCTCCTAATTACAAATTGCAGAAGAGAGAAGGGAACACAGAAAGAAAAACAGTTGTGGTGAAACACAAACAATGCTAGAGCCAGATTAACCTTTTTTTTTAAAAAAAAAAACCCCACACTTTAAAAACAGCCTTAAAAAACCCACAGGTAAATGCTCACAGAATGGTCCTGTTATCACCCAGCCTCTGCAGCAATGAAGTTAAATGCTATTTTTAGTTACTTTTCTCCTGCAAAGTGCTGCTACCTTCTTTCTTGATAGATGCCTCAGAACATTTTTGGCTTAACCAGTAATATAAATTCTGGAGTCCTTCCCTTGCCCTTAACAGCTTCTCTGGGCTCTGGCTAATTGGACTCTGAGGGCGAAATGCTCAGGGGTACGTCCGGCTGAAGGGATCATGGAGAGTCACCTCCAGCCTGAGGTTTGCTGAGCTCTGGCTGAGGATGCTCTGCACCCATTGCTCCTGGCCAGCTTCTCACAGCATTTACTCACACTGCTTCATCGTGCTCTTGCTATCAGGACTCCTATTCTTGCCCCAAAATGGAATTAATGCCAAGCTGAAACCTAGGAGAACTCAGTTTGGGTGCTCATAACTCCATTTCTGTCACGTGATGAAATTATGCCAGATTATGTGAGGGTGTTGGAAAGTAAAAACTCTCATCACAGCACAAAAGTCCATTTTCTACTGCTTCTCCTACTATCAGAGGGGCAACGCTAGGACTGTCCTCTTACATGCACTGAAATTTCTCACCTTTTAAAAACATCATATTAAAAAAATCCAAAACCCAGAACAACACAAAACATAGTAATGTTGGGATGAGATGTTTTGCCTGTGAAAAAGTCAGCTTTTAAGTATAGAGTGAAGCTGCCATTTCTGCATTGTTTCCTTACTTATTCATCACCCATTAGCAACATTTTAGTTTACCAGTACAATGGCAATGCCCAGTGCTACAGACCCCTCTTCTATCAATCAGCTTGATGAAGGAACATCTGTTATTTAGAAGCAGCACCCTTTCCTTAACCCATCTTACAGAGATCCCGTACTCTAAAATGTAGCACTGCAACAATCTTGCATTTTCTTATCTTTTATATATATCACTGTATTTTTTACTTAATAAGAAAATGTTTCATCTGCTAGAAGTTCCATTTTCTTTAATGCAAAGTAATAAAAGAACCCAATCCACATGACAGTGTTTTTCCTACTTCATCTGGATGTTTCCAGTTTGCCTCATTTCTCTTATTTAGCTTTAATTCTTCATAAAAGCACACAGGGTGAAAGAAGGAGATACCTTTAATGCAGCTTTCCTACTGTTAAATAGGTATCTTATTCCCCCCTTCAAAAAAACAAAACAGAACAAAACAAAAAGACTATTAAAGTGACAAAATGACAGCAACAAGTAGACAAAAAGAAACGTTAGAGGCAACTCAGACCTATTGTCCACCACATGCCTTTCCTTCTGGTGTTCTCCTTAAAGGCTGTTGGGTTGAGGGCGAGCCGTTCTTCACGGGTTTCCTTTCCCCCACCCTGGTTTAAGAGGGTTTTACTTTCACCAGAAAATGTCTTTTTGTAAAAAAGAAAACCAACAACACAAAAACCACAACCAAACTACTGTCATATATCCAATGCAAACGTTGTGCGAGACTCTGAGAAGTGCCACCTTGGTTTTCCTCATTCTGGGGCAGTTGCGCGTGGAACAGCTGCATCTCTGTGAGCCCAGGGCAGGTGGCCCTGGCCAGACACTTGCCACTCACAACCCACAAAGCTGAAAAATCAAAGCAGTTCCTTGATAGTCTGAAAATGCTAATGAGTTCCAGTTTCTTCTCCTTTTACTTTTCTAGAATGTAAAGTAAAAATCCAGTTCAAAACTGCTAAGTAGCTTTCCCGTGTTTGCATTCGAGAAATAATCTTCACTGCCGTAAAAAAATATTCACACCACTTAAAAAAACACCTCCATGATTTCCTCTGCCCCCTTTACGAAGGCCAGTGGTTTTGCATCACCATCCATGACATCATTTGACTCTTTTAAGAGTAGTCTGACTGCAGTTCTGGGTGTGGGGTCTGCTTAAATAGAAGTTCAACGTCTTTGGCTCTCCTCTTGCAACAGAAGGATTTTCCTCTCCAAAATAAGTCTAAAGTTCCATCCTTGCAATGCCGGGTCCTTAAGTCCCGTTGTCATTCCCAAGCTGCAGGGCCACGGTGGGCTTGGAAAAGGGCAAGGGGGGGGTCTGAGAGTCTTTGAGTCAGCACATCAGCTCAGAAGGGATCCGCCACAGAAGGAGTAACGGCGAGCTGCAAACCAAGATCAGAAGCTGTTACAAACCGACCCGATTTCAGCTCTGAATGCCACCATGTCTAACGGGCAGAGATCTACAGGGGAGAGCCAGGGGAAGAAGAATGAAGGACAGCTCTAAAACCAGTATAGATCCTTGCTTTTATCCTGAGGCTGCAAACCTGAGAATGGAGAGAAAAAAAAAAAAAAAAAAAAAAGGAAGAAGAAAAATAGGTACAGGCATTTAAGGACAGAGAAAGACAAACTGCATTTCTGCCAGCTGAGATCAGAGAATTGGTCTAAAGCGTGGTCTCCCCAGAGGTGGCAAAAGGCTGAGAAGCAAGGAGAAGAGCCCAAGCTAGACTGGAGACAGGCAGATGTGCCTCCTAAGGGAGGCCACCATAGGGAGCCATTTGTGGCTGCAATAACCCAACTTCAGCAGGGGTAACTGCTGTCAGAGCGGGCTGTCCTTGCCTCCACAACCACACACTCAGGAGCTGTGCCTGTGTCACCTTTTTGTCACTGCTTTACTTCCAGGCACGTCACCAGGCCTAGGGCACCACTACCAGGGGGAAAACATTGCCCTTTTTGCTCAGCAAATGCAATTGTACTTTCCTTTCAAAAACTGGGAGGAAAACATAAACAAGGAGAGCAGGTAGTTCATGAACCTGCCTGGGGTCTAGAAATGACCTGCTCTGCTGTGGGCTGCCCACACTCCTGCCTTCGGGGCAGCCTGTGGAGGGAGCCAGGTGGTAACCTTTGGGGTGGTGGTGATCTTTGGGGTGGTGGTGATCTTTGGGGTGGCGGTGATCTTTGGGGTG